>VXBQ01012578.1:390127-412452 GCA_013400175.1 Phainopepla nitens
GGGGCAGGGCGGCCCGGGGGCAGGGCCTCCCCCCGCCCTCCGCCCGCCGGGGCCGCACCGCCCTCCCTCGGGGAGCTCCGGCGGCGCCAACGGCGAGGCGGTGGCTTCTTGAGAGCCTCCTTTTCTCTGGGCCGTAACCCCAAGCACCTTGCAGGAGTCGTGCTCCAGACCCTTACCCGGACAGGCTCCGGCACCTCAATGTCTGTCTGGCCGTGCGGGTACCAAAACTGAACACAGGATTGGAAGCGTGGCTTCACCCGAGTCCAGTACAAGGGGACGGTCACTGCCACGCCAGTGCTGGAACAAGCCAGGTGCCGTTGGCCTTCCTGGCCCCCTTCATGTTCCCAGGTACACTGGTGCTAACAGCTAAGCTAAGCTACAGTTCATTCATTATCATAGCATCTGAGAATAATTTGGGTTGATAGGGACCTCAAATCACTGACTCCCCCCCCTGCCATGGGCAGGGATGCCTTCCACTGTCCCAGGCTGCTCCAAGCCCCATCCATCCTGGCCCTGGACGCCTCCAGGGATCCAGGGGCAGCCACAACTTATCTGAGAACCTGTGCCAGGACATCCTCATCCTCACAGAGGGAAAGTTCTTCTAAACATCTAATCTCAAACAGCTCTCTTTCAGATTGAAGCCATCCTCCCTTCTCCTGTCACCCCAGGCCCTTGTAAATAGCCTCTCCTCATCTTTTCTGCCTGCCCCTTTAAGGTACTGGAAGGCCACAATTAGGTCACCCCAAAGCTTCTCCAGGCTGAACAATCCCAGTTGTTCCAGCCTTTCCTTGTATGAGAGATGCTCCATGTGTGGAGGATCTGCCTGTCTGTGGTACACGTATGCATCAGGAGGATGGATTTCAGGAAGGGCACAAGCATCTTGGAGTAAAGATCATTAAATCCTGCCCAGAAGATCAGCTGTTGTCCAGGGATACCACGTAAGAGTTTATCCAGATCTAATTTAGTTGGTATTTACAGAAGTTCACCAGTTCTCATTTATTCTAAGCAAGTAAACTTATACAGGACATTTTCTTTACATAGGAGCACTTTTTGCACTATTTATTCAGCTCGTGTTTTATTTATCAGTACCTCAGCAATGCTCTTCCCCTTTCTATCCCAGAGGAATGTGTGCTGCTGGACAGTTCACTTCTCCCTGCAGCTTCTGTGTGCATATTACTCATCTTCTGACTGCATGTCATGAAATCGTGTGGTCTGATTTAGAGAAGAGCTGAACTTTGCAGCTGAAATTTGGAGCAGTCAGTAGGAGCTGGGCCTAGAAAGATGTGTGGTTTTAAAGATGTTGGCAAATCAAGCACTTGCACCTTAAATTGCTCCCCAAAATACTGAGGGTTGTTTATTTTCTTTACTTCTCTCTCAGTGAAGTTGGAACCTTTCTTCATAGGCATGTTAGGAAGATAAGTTCAGTAGACTGGGATATTAGAGAGGAATGTGATAAAGTCGCCCATGACTAAACAGTACAATATGTTCATAGTTAATACAATTACAACTGAGTAAATAAGAGGTAGATAGGAGTATCTTGCATCCTATGTTGTGAATGAGGGGAGGAAATATCTCAGTATCCCAGTACTTCCTAGCTTTAAAGGCAGGGTGTGCAATTCCAGAACTTATTTCCTTTCTCTCATTAGCAGTGGTGGTGATGAGCATTCAATGTGAGAACAATAATTTTCCAGTAACAAATACTTTTTAGACTTATTTTCATAAGGATCAGCAGTTAGGACCTTAAAGCTTATTTATGGAACATTACAGTGAAGTACTGCAAGTAAACATCCAACACATCTTTCAGAGCATACCGAGCAATTTTAAGAGCAGAGTAAGGCAGGAGACATTGATGAGCAAATCTGCAGTTTCCATTATATGGTAAAATTACAAAGTGAATTTTGTGCTCACTTGAATTGGAAGTCAAGGATTGCAGCACTGTGTTAGCATTTCTTTTGGCCAGAGGAGGGTGAGCTGGGAGGCAGTGTGTGCTCTGCGAGGAGTCCCTAACATCAGGGGTAGGAGTCACTAAAACATCAGGGGCTGACTCAGCAGCGTTGCTGCACTGCTCTGCTTCCCTTTTCCAGGCTGCTGTGATGAGATCCATAGAAGTCAGCACATCCCTCCTCACAGGACAGACAGTGCAAACACCTCTCAGAGTTACCTGCTGTGCTGGAGAATTGGATCAGGATACACACACCAGAGTCTGAGGTAATTTTACAGGCATATCAATGTACACCCGAGTAAGTCTGATAAAGAACACAAATGGAAATGTCTTGGTCACAAAGAATGCAATTACAGAGTGATAAGAGGGAGTGCTTTAATGAGCTGCTTAAGGATGGAGACAGGCAACCAATAAATGGTTGTTCCCTAAGAAGCTGAGCCTTTTGTGGAAGAATTTAAAGAGATTTTAGAGGCAATCAAAATACATGCAATAAATAACAAAACACCAGGTGCTGATAATATTTCTACTGGAATATGAAACTAAAAGGGAGAGAATTACTGAAAGATTTTACAAACTCGGTTGGTCTGAAGATCTGAAAACACCGCCAAGGAACCAAAAAGACATGTACTCTGATCAAGTCTTTTAAATCTATCCGTTTCTGGGGGAAATATATTTTTCATAAAGCTAGAAAAAGCATGTATCAATATATTATGAGGTGATCTGTTGGCAGTGAAATACTTTTAAATCCTCATTCAAGAAAAGGAAGTATTCGAATGCCACAGTGATGAAGGACCACCTGGACAAGAAACACCTGGCTTCATTTTCAGGCATTTCATATTTTTAAATGTCTGAGCAATTTAAAATATTTTAAAATATTTTAACCACTCATATTCAAAACAAAATAACCCCCCCCCAAGAGAACTCAAAACCAAACAACAAAACCAACTCTGAATAAATGCAACTTAGAAGGTGAAACTTCAGCAAAATGCTAAGGCAATGAGGTGTGGAGGATTATTTTAAATTGTACTGGGTGAGGCTGACTCAAACAGCTCCAATCCTAACCCCTGCAGGTATCTCTGTACTTGTGTGTTAACAGTGTAGGTGCAGCTCTGTGAAGCTTCAGCAGCTGAACGCATTATGTACAATTTACTTGTAAGAACAGTTTCATTCAGCTGAAAGAATCAGGGCTCACCCAGTAGAATGATGAAAAACATTCTCCATTATCACACTCCCAAACCTCTAAAATAAAATATTATTTGATTCGAAGGCCGAAGAATGACTGACAAGCACTAGTAAAACATTTAATGAAATGCCTGTTCCTGTAGGGATGCAGCTGTGGTTGGGATGAGAACGGGGAGTTGCCTACACCATGCTGAGGAGGAGATGAAAAGGGCAGGTCAATAGATTTGACAAAGAAGGTGGTCTGGGAATAGTAACTTTCGAGCAGACTAACAGTGATGGGCCTGGTTTTTTGACTGACGCTGTGTGTGTTTACGCTGCAGAGCAGAACAGTACCCTGCAAAAATCTCTGGGAAAGATGGTCAGCTTCCTTCCTCCCTGTCAGACTGCTGCTCCCCTTGTCTGTCTTACCCATCACTGAGCTCAAAGTACATGTGTAGAAGAATTCCTCCTTGAGCGGGGACACGGAGTGTTTTTGCAGAAGTTGGACAATCCAGCCTTGTCCAAACTCCGGCCTAACTGGGGCCTGCAAAGGCCTGTAAAGGCCTGAGTTGTGACGCAGTTGAAATTACTTTTATCTATGTTTTCTGTAAAGTATGCCAATTATAGAGTGTGTTAGAGACAGGTTGAAAGAATGAGCCAATTAGGCAAAATCTTAGTAAGAAGTGGAATGTAAACTATTTTATCATATATAAGAGATATGCACAACAAATAAATGGGATTTCGCCATTTTCACTGCATCAGTGCAGGCGTCGTCATCTTCTTCTCCCTCCATCTTTTCCACCTCCTCATTGAAGGTACTTGTTTCATCTACTTACACGTATTTCCCAGCTGACCAGCTCAATGGCTTTCATTGCTGGGCTTTTCTTCTGCTTAATTTGCTTCCTGGTTCCACACCCAAGGCTGCAGAGCCATGCAAAGTAGGGAAAATTGCAAAAAGGAACTTCAGTCAAAAAACTACGTAAAGTATCCAATATATTAGAAGGTACCTAAAAACCAACAACAGAGAAACAGCATTTCAGCTGTTCACTTCTCCCTAAGCGTCCCCCAGCACCAGCAGAAGACTCAGAGAATCCCAGAATGGTTTGGGTTGGGAGGGACCTTCAAGCCCATCCCATCCCATGGGCAGGGACACCTCCCACTGTCCCAGGTTGCCCCAAGCCCCATCCAGCCTGGCATCGATGCTGCCACAAGAGCACCTGGAGAGGTTCTGCCTCTGGGTCTGGTCTCTGCTCAGCTGCTCCTGCTGCCTACAGAAATTGACTTGTTAAGAGGCATTACACTGCGTTACAATTGCAATGGAGACTTACAGAGTACAGAAACAGTCCTTTTCCAGTCATTTCTTTATCACTTTCTCCACCAGTAATCACATTCAATTTACTGTATTAGACTTTTGTATCTTTATACACCTATGGAAGGTTTTATGAGAACATCATCTCAGCCTTACTACTGCTTTCTACAGGGGTAATGATGGACTGACAGCAACTATAAAGCTGAACACTTTGGTTATCCTCCCAGGGTTTTCCTTCCAAGGTGTTAGGCCAAAGGAAGGTGTAAATTCAGAAAATGTCCAAAATTAAGACAGGCAGTTACTGGTGTCCAGGAAGGAATATTTAAAATTGATTGAGGTTGATTTCCTTCAGGTTACTGAGACAAGAGCACTTGTGTTCAGAAAATGGGTAAAATAAGAGGCAAACCTGCCTTTCTTTGCACGGCCTCATCTGCCAGGCATGCTGCCGGGAGTTTTCCAATGTGTACCAGGTACAGCTGAGTCCCCCCGGAGAAATGCAGCTCTTCAGATTCCTGTTCCTAGCGGATAAATCCATTTGATCTGCAAGACTTTCCCAGATGGTATAAAACCCCAAGACCTGACTAATTTATGCAGAATGAGTCTGATAACATTGAGATTATGAAACAGCAGCATCAGATAAAAATAAACTGTTTTCACTTCAGAGTTTATCTACCTTTCTAATGTAAATTTATGGTTATTAAAGGAAGTTATTTATAGGTGTCTTTTCAAGCTGTTACATAACAGTGCTTCTGCCCTGTGCCTTTGTACACAGATAGAAATCACATTAATGAGCTATTCACCCAACAACTCAATGAATGCAGGAGTGAGGAGAATTCACAAGATGAGACAAGTAACAAACAAAAATCCCAACCTTTGTTTCTGCTTTAAATACATCAGGGAAATTTATCAGAACACAGAAGTCTTCAATCTTGAAAATAATGAATACAGTTTATGAGCAGGCATGTGAATATGTTTAATGACTTAGGTAATAGTACTAACAAAAGTGAATTTGGTCTTTTCAAGGTTGCTTGGTTGCAAATTATGCTATGTACACCTCACAAATCTTAAATAGGCAGTCAAGTACAACACACTAGCGCTCTTCTGGATTGGTTTGCTATTTTTTATGCGTTAAACACCAACATGAGACAATGTATAAAATCCCATCATCTTTTCTATTTTTCCCATTCTCTTCATGTAGAAGTCTTCTGATCTCATTTATCTCACCACTGTCAGTGATCTAGAAGGATCTGTGCCTAAACAGCAAGGATCTCAGACTTCTTCATCTACAGAGACACTAGAAAGAGTGCATTTCAACTGTAAAATTGCATTTCTTATTTTTATTTTCATTCTAATATACACATAAGTACTAAAACTTCAGCTCCTCCTGCCAACCTTGAAGAAACCTAAATTCTGTTATGTGCACAGCGAGTCCTTGAAAGGAAGCATCACGTCCTGCAGTGGAATGTCAGTGGAAAAGCAGGAGGTGCTGCAATACACCACAGAATATAACAGATCACGTACACACTGCACTCAGGTGCCCTGATTTCTGTTTAGTCTCCTAGAATCCTTTCAGGGTCACTTTTCCAGGTAAGCCACCTACCAATCAAGTTACTGTGAGGAATGGCATATTCAACATTGAAAAATTAGATTAATTTATGGAGCAAAAAAGTTATCTTTGATGTGAATTTGCTATTGCAGATTTGTAACAAATAAAAAGGTTAAATACAATGTCCCTGGAACAAATTCATTGCAGATACTGAGGCACAGGATGGAGATTTTAGTGGTCAGGCATTTTGTAAACTCTTCTAACCTGAGTAAAGAAAACTGCTTTGATAGAACTTATTGAAAACTTTAGTAAAATATGGCAGATAGCCCAACGAACTTTATGTTTTCCCCATGGAAAGGCCTATTATGTTAGTAAAACAGGTTTAGTTTGATAATTTTTTAATTAAATGTATTATTACACCTGCGCACTTTCTGTGAAGGTTTGTGCTAAGAGAATTTGGTCTCTCAAAATGTTCATGCATGAAGGAGGTTCACTTCAAGAGCATGTGAATATTCATTAACATTTTTTGTATTCTTCTACCTCTTCTTTGGGACAAAGTTCAAACAAGATGATTTGTACTTGGAAGACACTAATTAGAGTTTTTAAAGCTGCTCTATAAATTACACACTTTTTAGATGCTGAAGTATTGTAGTTCCAGGAATAACCCTAGACTTCCTGCTGAAGTTTATAACACATCTAAGTTTTAATGTATCATTTTTTATAACAGTGGCAGAACAATAAGAAACTGCCCTTTTTATGTGGTTTGGTGATGTTCGTTCCAAATATATTTTTTCCTTTCAGAGATGTGCACTATAGATACTATACCAAAGTGTCAGAGAAATGTGGGAATTTTTCTGATATCCAGAAAAATCTAAATGACTTTGACAAGGCAGCATGTCCTGCTAGCATGATTATAGCTATAGTAGTCATCATTTTGGTTCATCTTGTTCATCTTTGACTTCAGGCTTGATTAGCTATAAATGCTTACCTTGCCCCCTCTGGATCAAATACCTAATCAAGCTCTGATGTTCCGAGAATATTCCAGCCAAGGCACTTTTAGCAGTTTCATGGGGGAAAAATGCTTAAGGTACTGTTTTATAGTTCAATGATTCCATAAACAGCAAAGGAAACAACAATACAGAGGTGGTTTCCCTCCCTTTTTTAATTAGATTTGCTTCTTCCTCACATAGCCTGTTTTTCCCCAAGACCCATAATTAAATTCAGTGAAAATCGCAGGTACTTGTACCTGCCAAGTTTTGGGAGGGGTTTTGGCTTTGTTTTTTAATTCAGCTTAGGAATAAATCACAAGTCATCCTGATTTTCCCTGTCAACACTGTTCTCATGCAAAGAGTTTTATTTCATTAGGCTGTCAGTTTTTTATTCAGTAGGAGGTTAATATTAGTATGTCCCAAGGATCTGGACTGTAGTTAGCATTTAATACACTCATTCATTATCCCGAAAGGCAGAAATGAGGTGTAGAACAGAAAAATGAGGTCAGCAGGATTTGCAGATGACAAAATTATTTATCTCCCTAAGAGAAGGCTGTGATGAACTTCATGGGAACAGAACTAGACAAATTGACAGCATAATGGTTGGTGAAACTCAGACATTGACAAATGCAGGGGAGAGCACGGGAGATCGACAAATCTGAACTGCCTGTACCCAGGGCCCTGTTCTAACTTCTCACTAACTGCTAAGGGAAAAAGAACACCCAGCACAATTACAGACTCTTCGCAATGCCCAGCAGCACTCAAAAGCTAAATAAGGTGGTGGAATACAAAAAGAAATAGCCTAGGAAAGACCCAAAATACACTGGGAAAACATTCGTTCCTGTTTTCCTTTGAACTTTACAGTAAGCAGGGGTCATTCCCCCTCACCTGAGATCTGTCATAGGAGAGGGCCTTGTCTCTAACAATTCCTAAATCCATTGTCAGGTGTATTTTGTTGCTGAGGCAGGAAGCTGTGGAAGCTGTCAGAACTCGTGCTGGCTTGTGCGGGACCTGTGAAAGTTGTTTGCCTCCCTTTGCTTTCCATTCTGGAGATCAGTGCATGCAGTGGTACTGGGGTGACTGTTCTCACCCACAGAAGAGCTGCTCCCCACAAGATGTCACAGGCTGCTTTAGTTCCCGTGGGATCTCCCTGAGCACACCGACATCTATCTGCCATTTCATTTCTCCTCACCAGCCAACAGCCTGGCCACACCAGGTTTTATGCTATTTAGAAATGGTTCCTCTTGGGATCCTGGGAACATATTTGTGTTCTCCTTTTCCCCCATTTGCCTTTCCCATTGGTTGTGGGTCCTCCTGAGTAAGTTCTCACTCTCTCAGATCAGCTCTCTGCATAGCACTACCAAGGAGGTGATGAAGAGCCAGGAAGTTCCTGACGTCTCCCATGCTGCACCTGGAGCCAGGCTCAGCTCCCCTGGAAGCACAGGACTAAAGATTTTTGTCAGATGAACTCTGCTCCAGCAGAAAACCGTAGTCTGAACTTTTCCTCCAGTGGAAGTTCCAAACAGTTCTTTACAGTTCAGGTAATAACCCAGACCCAAAACTGCAGAACGCTATTTGTCAACAGATTTTCGTGCAATTCATAAATTTTTTTGCTCAGTTTACTTCTAGTTTAGAATGTTAATTTTTTTTCTCATGTTAGTGGTTTGAGAAGAATTGTGTGTAACACAGGGAAAAAAATAAAAGATTCTCCATATCGCTAAATACTGGCTAATTTTACAATCACTGAGTTCAGCTTAATATTTGTAAGTCTTTTAATCACCTCAGACTGTAAGAGCCTCCAAAGTGCCATTCTGATTTATGTAACTATGTATCTGATATAATTCATAGAAAGAAGAAAAACGTTTTAAAGCAACTCTGCACCATGCAGTTTCTTTCTGTGAATTATTCTCCCCATATTTTATGTAATACTGTAAATTAATTACAAGAACGCCCAATTTAACTCTGTGTTTATCAAACAAAATTACAAAGAGATTCCCAGGAGTACACTGCATGAAAACTTACATTTTTAGAAGTATTTAAGTTGATGAGAAATTAATTTTTTCCTTATTAGTTCTCATTTCACAAACAGAATCTTCTTTGTTCCTAATTTGCTGCTATAACAGCTTTGAGTCTTTAATTATTACTAATTATTGACTAAAGAGTTGTTATTATTTGAAAGTTGCAGCTTTTTGGCTCTAACTGATGAATAGGATGGGGTGAAGAAAAAAGGTACTGAATTATTCACTAATATTTGGTTTAATTACAATCAAGTGACCTTCTCTAAATTGGAAAGCACTTGGTGAAAAGCAGAAGACAAATGAGATTTTTCTGTATAAATAATGAATAGCCCTGTTTTTTAAACTTAAACACCAAATTTAAAACCAAACAAACAAGGAAACAAACAAGGAAAAAGCCCCACCCTACACTATAAATTCTAGAGCTTTGCAACAAGATGCAGTAGTTTTTTGTCAGCTCAGAACACATTCTGTTTGACCTTTCTGGAGTTCTCTTTCGGATCTGATGTTACACCTGCTTGGCTTTAGGGACTGTAATTCTATGCCACTAAAAAAATTATGCTGAAAATTCCATAAAGGTTTCTCCTTCCAGCTTATGCCTGATTTTCTTCATGCAGCGAACAAAACAGATGAGTTATACTGCAGGACTGTGTGCAAGAACAATATTTGCAAGAAACCATATTTGCTTCAGAATTCAAATGTGAAGCAGTATCTCAGTACCTTAACTATGCTTTTTTTAATCCTAGATCTTCTTATAAAGGACATATGTTAATTAAAAAAACAATTTGGCAGAGCATAAGAGACTCTTTCAGTGCAAAGACCAGCTGTATAGATCTAAAAATTTTATTAACTTTTCTAAATTCTTTTAAAAATGCATCTTCCTAATTACAGGTGCTCTGCTCCTCAGCAGATTTATGCATGTCCTTATCCTTGGATGCTGCATGCCTTCCAAATGCTCATAGTTAAATTTTATTTTTTTTGCTGTAAATTCATCCAGATTTGTAAGATGAGTGTACCTGAAGTAGACGCATGGCCTGGAGTTCACATCAGCCTGCCTCAGCTTGCATTTTAAACGGTAAAGTGCTGGCATTTTGGAAATACTGTCCTGAATCCTGCCTCTGGAGAGGAAAATTAGTGTGTATGCTGCCAGGGCCAAACAGTCCCCATCCCTGCCTGCATCACTGGCAGCAGTCAGCTCTGCCCAAGCACTCCAGGAAGAGGCAAAGAGCAAGGACAGTGAAACCCAAAGCAAATTGCTCTGCCAGGAGACAACATCAATCTCTGTAAATGTTACCTGCAGCTGCTTTCAAACCCAGCCAGGGTAACTCACAATCCTCCATTTCTGGAGCGAGGTGTTTGCTAGGGAGTTTGTTCCTAATGATCTGTAACTTCAGGTATCTGTTAGCTCATCTCAAATCCAAAGCACGCTGGGAGGTTTTGTGGAACTCTCTGGAGGATGCTGGCATCACACCAAATGAACAGAGCATGTACAGTGGAATAAAAGTAATCTGTGATGACTGATGTCGTGCCTCTGGCCTTCAGCTGAAACACACTTGAAACTATGAAGAAGGTGCCTCCCCAAACGCTTGGTTGTCTCGGCAATTCAAACAAATGAAGCGTCCTGCAAGTGTTCAGATGGGATTATGTGAATGTGGCTTCCAATTTGGGTTAATCTGGCACTGTGAAGAGGGAAATACTGGATTTTATCTCCTTATAAATCCTTTCAAAAGAAAATACCTTAGAACACTATTTAAGTTGTTTTCTTTTTCACCAAATAGCACTGTTCAGTCATGCAAATATTCAAATAAACCAGTAACAGCTTGCCAGAAGATAGGCTGCTAAAAAACACAGAGTTTGTCTTCTCCTCATTATTCAAGAGTGTGCCCTGAAACATTATCTACTGCATGTAATTCAAACCATGGTCTATTGAAGAATAATTAACTTCTTTTTCTGTCACATCTACTCGTCCAAGACCCTCCGCTTGTGAACAGATCTCAACATTTCAGCAAGCTAGAAAAGTTGTAGTGTGACGGTGGACAAAAGACTGGCGTTGAAGATGGTGGCAAGCATCAGCAGTTTATTATCCCGCAGTACAACTTTTTATACTTTTTCCCTATATTGCACGCATAACATGCACTCCTTTTTACATTATAATTGGCTAACAAACTATGCACATGCGCCTTCTACTTTTTTGTAATTGGTTATAAATTTCTCTGTTTCTTGTTGTGAATGTCAACACACATCCACATTCCACGCTTCTTCTCCCTCAGGTAAAAGCTGTTTATCTTGTTCAAGGACACAGCTGTAACTCATCAAGGCCAAGGCTGCCTGCAGCCCCACTCCTGTTCTCCTACAATTCCCCCATTTTGCTTTTTGACTATAAATGCCATCTTCTGCAGGGCCCTTTGCAGACAAGATAGCAAACACGGTACAAGCGTCTCCCGTGTAGTTTCCATTAACTCATGGATGCGTTTGTGAATTGATTTTGATTCATCTTTTAAATTCATACAGATCAAAATCTTCACACCCATGCCCATGGGATAATAACAAAAAATCAATAGCTGCACGGTTTTGTAAAGTAGCATTAGCGGCCAGTGCAAAAATAAGCTAGCGGCTGCGCGTTCTCTTACGTTCCATAAATGCACGTCCTCGTGACATCCTACTGAGAATGCGTTCAGTGCTCTCCCCAAGCTGGGGTGTGCAGTGTGCCTTACAATGAGGGGCGTATCAGGCATCACCATACCTGACCCTCCAATGGTGCAAGACCCCGCTACTGTTCTGCTGGGGATTCCTGGCCATGCACGGTCTCTACAAAGCAAGAACGAATGCTCTGGATTTTGCCAAGCCATATGCTGCTGGCTTGCTTTGATCTCTACCTAACTGTTTACACAAGCAGTATGATTTTGACAAATCGAACTGCCGGGTGTAATATTTGGGCCAGGTGCAATATTTCGGTTTCCGAACTCTGTTTGGTTTAGTGCAGGCAGTAGGGTCACCCAAACATTCCTGCTCTTCCAGGGAGTCAGGTGAGCCACGGCCAGGTGCGTTGCTCCAAGGGATGTTATCCAACACAGGCCAAACACAACAAGCAGGCACCCACCAAACTCCGGCATCTGTGGTGACACAAGCATATCCACATCCCCAGGTAACAAGATCCCATGGGCCCTCCCAGGCTCAAACTGCATTTGAACAACAAGCACAACAAATTGTGTATGCAAATTGCGGACCCAGACTGGAGCAGGGCCACGGGTACCATCACTCGGTGACTCTAATGACAAAAATGTGTTATAGTAACAGGTACTGTACACAAGGAAGGAACAGTAAGATGGTTCAGTGTAAACACAGCTTTCCAAACTCTCGCCTCTGGGGTTTCACCCTGGGTAATGGTCATAGTTGTAGGAGTACCAATGTTAATACTACTAATGCACCAGTGGACAATGGAGCCTGTGCTGATTTTAGAACTCAGTGAGGAGGGAAAGTAAGGACATTCAAGCCACCCTCTTTCAACAGCAGATAAAAAAATACTAAGATTATGCACTCCCTGCTCTACCTGCAGCCTCTGGCAACAAAACTGCTCTTGGTGCTCAGGGAAAACACTGCTTTCCCCTTTACCCCCTGCATCAGCTCACATGAAAAACATGAGGGAATGTACAGTCCTAACTAAACCCATTTTCCTCAGCACTCTGTCTGCTGCCACAGGTGAGCATCCTCCTGGTAACTGAGATCAGGTACAGAACCAGGAGAGAAGTCTCAGCCACTTCATCAAAAAGCACAGGACGGGCAGAGATTGTCCTTCCATAGTTCTGCCTCAGAGACTCACAGCAGGTGTGAGGCTGACTTTAATGATTAGAGAGAGACATTGAAGCGATGGCAATTGCACTCTCAAAGTCTAAATAGTACTGAGTTCCTCGGTTTTTTTCTCCTTTTTTTTTGAGCGGTGACATCTGCCCCCTCAGGGATCAATCTCCTTCCTCGACACAAATAACACAACTTGCCCAGAATTTCAAGCATTTTCATTTAAAGATGAAGTTTCCTCCTCATCCTTAACCCTCACGGACACTAATTGCTGATCACAACTGAGCCTTTTAAATGACTCCTCATTCCCACTGGCCACACTACAAGTCTGATAGACTAAAAAAAACGCGGAAGTGCCCAGTAAGACATTTTTGGGTTTCCCCGTCCTGTACTAGAACATTTTAATGAGAAATGAGAAGTAAGAAGGAGGTGGGGGAAAGCTCTCTACAGCCCTCACTGTTCGGCCCAGGCCGAGCTGCTGCCCCGGGCCGCCTCCCCTCAGCGGCTCTGATGGCGCTGCCCCGACCACCGGCTGTTTATAACATACAACTGTTCTATGAAGAACACACACTCGTGCCGAAGCACATCAGAGATAAAGCCTGGAGTTTGTTAGAAACTGCAGCGGTGGCTGTTCCAAGAGCTGAGGCGACGCAGCGCAGCTCTGAGGGAACAGCTCGGAGCTCCACCCCCACGAGCCCCCGCCCTCCGCAGCAGCAGCCGCGGCTGTGCCGAGCCTCATGGCAGAGTTGGCTTCCATTTCCTGCGGGAAAAACTCTTTGTGAGGGCCTTCTCTGTGCAAGGACTGCAGCTCTGAAGGGGAAGCCTCTGCCCTGAGCAGATCCCGCCGTGTCCAACACGGGCACTTCCAGGAACGCGGCATCTGCCACGCAGCCCTCCGGGCTGGGGGCTCAGGGAGCGCAAAGCCCGGGCTGTGAGGACAGCCCAGGGCACTGCTCAGTGATTTCACTACTCACTGCCTGGCTTTGCTTGCTTTATTTTTTAAAACAAAATCCTCTCGTCCCTGAACCAGCGCGAGGTGATGAGCCTGCTGTTGCTGGCACACACCAAATCTCCTGCTGGATGGCAAGGCAGTGGGGCTTGGGCCTGAGCTGGCACTGCTTGGTTACTTGAGGAACTCAGACATTTCAACTCGCACAAGGCCTGGACCTTGGAACAGACCTTTGGAACAGACACATTCCCAGCAGCCCTTCTTCCTCTCGGGGGAGCAAATACCCAGGAACAAGCAGTAAGTGAAGAGGGGAAAATTCAGCATTAAATGCAAAATCCCCAAATCTCTTCTCAATCAGGAAAAAAAAAATTACCTTTACATTGGCATGAAACATGCTCAGAAAAATTTATATCCCCAAGACCCTTGCCCTCATGAGCTGAATGAGCCCAAATGAAGAACATCATACAAAAACAAGAGTAAGGCCTCAAAGAGAAACCAAAGCTGGAGCTACTCCTGCATTTCAAATTCCTGATTTCAAATACAGACTTCAATCCAGTTCTGAAAGAGATACTTAAAGATGTGTACAAAATAATCCTACCTGAATTTGGATTTCATCAGACAGTTCTCTTGCCATGTTGTAGAACTGGTTGGCTGCAGCATCAAGGACCTCCACTACAACTTTCAGGCCTGTTCTTCCCTTTACTCTGCCATAAACATCCACTGCAAAGTTGTAGTTTGCAGGAAGCTGAAAAGCAGCCTTGGACAGGAGAAAGGGATTTAAGTTTGACTCACGGAAAGCCCAGACATTGGCACAGAGGAAATACCACACCCGGTGTTGACAACTGATTCTGGATTTTGAGGCAGTGGAGGCAGCAATATTCCCTGCATTGCCCTGATGTGGCTTTTCCTTTTCCCAAGCTGCACACATGTGCCCTTCTCACACACACTTTACCTCACTGTGCCTTGTCCTGACATCCAGAGTGTCCCTCTTGGTGACAGACCAGTGGAACGTTAACCCTGGCACAGCATTGCCAAAGGAGAAAGGAGTCTGAGTGCTGGTGATGCCCGTGACATAAACTGGCATCTGAAAAGAGAGAAACCAGCCTGGTTACGCCAGCATGCAAACCAAACACCTGGCCACAGCTAAGAGAATTAAACTTAAAATTCACTGATCAAGATATGGGGTCTCTTATGAAGAAAATGGTTTTGTTATCGAAAATGAGGCTCAGACTTCCTTAGAAAGTCTACTCGTTTATATAAAAAAAACCTTTTGAAGGCAGGAACCCAGGATAAGCCCAGGCCCCACTCAACAAGCCAGACAGAAATGCGATACAACACATCAGGCGTTCCCTTGGACTCGAGTTCCCTGGGAGCCTGGGAGCAGAAGTCCAGAACACTCTTTATACCCTCCCCTCTGTTCATGATTGGTCTGTTCTCAATCCATCTTGTGGTTGGCTCGTCTCTAGGGTTTTATTGGTCTTTATTAACATTCATTCCTGTCCAGTCATTTTGTCAATTAACATTCATTCCTGTCCAGTCATTTTGTCGGGGCATCGAGTGATTGGTTAACTTCTTCGCCAATTACAGCTTAAACCGCTGAGGTCACTAATGTGATGTTTCATTTCTGGAATATTCATTCTTCTCTGGGCTATCCACCATTCCAATTAACCTCCAATGTATTATAATGTATTCACAACCCATAATATCCCAACCACCCACTCACAAAACTACAGATTCATCCACAGTAACATCATAACACTTTAACCATCAAACCATCAAACCAGTGAACTCATTTTTATAACAAACATCAATTAACTTCCAATTCCCGGCTTTAATTATAACAGTTTGGCTGCTGCTTATGCTACAAGCATGCATCACACAGAAGAGTCAACCCCCAACTTGTCAAAAGTCAATTTTGATTCCTTCTTATTTGGTTCATGCTCTACAAACACCCAAAACAAGGATTTACATGGCTTTATTTTTAATCTTCAAAGCAATTCATTCACCTGGGATCAATGAGGCGGAATCACTGGCCCCTGCATCAGCTCACAGGGAAAACATGAGGGAATGTACAGTCCTAACTAAACCCATTTTCCTCAGCACTCTGTCTGCTGCCACAGGTGAGCATCCTCCTGGTAACTGAGATCAGGTACAGAACCAGGAGAGAAGTCTCAGCCACTTCATCAAAAAGCACAGGACGGGCAGAGATTGTCCTTCCATAGTTCTGCCTCAGAGACTCACAGCAGGTGTGAGGCTGACTTTAATGATTAGAGAGAGACATTGAAGCAATGGCAATATCTGTTGTTCTGGATAGAACAGACATGCTGGAGATTCTTAGCATGCAAAGAAAGTCTCCACTGCAAACAGAATGAAAATGAGAGAACCCTTCTCCAGTTTGAAGAATGCTCCTTCAGCAGGGCTTGAATTTCCAGAAATCTGGTACAGACAGTAAACTTGTCTAGAATTCTGGTTTAGTATCAGAGAATCATAAAAGGATTGGATTGGAAGGACCTTAAAGTTCACCCGATTTCCAACCCCCTGCCTTGGGGGCATTCATCTTTCCCCAGCAGCTCCATGCTCACAACCTCTGGCCGTGTGGAGGACCTGCCAGGATGTTGGGTTGTGTCAGCAGGATTGCTGTAACTGCCGCACACAAGTCAAAGGTCTGCCATAAAAACCACCCAAACAATTTCTGTGGGACGTGGATTTAGAGGGGGGACAGTGACTGACCCATGGCCTGCCTCAAAATGGCAGAGTTACCCATGGCCTGCTCCAAAGTGGCAGACTGACTCCACTTGGCTTCAAACAATCAACTGTGTTGCAAATAAAGCCAGTGCACTCATTGGACAATTAGAACTTTCAATACATATTTAATCTTCTACTAGTAGATCTCTTATCCTCAGAATACAAAGCATGAATCTTGAATTACAGTGGTGAATCCTCAAGATAGAGGTCCCTCCTTGAGGTGATACCAAAAGTGACCACATACAACCTTTCCAAACAGTTTGAGTGTTAGAAAGCAGGCACTGGTTTTTGCAGCACGATGACTCGGAGGACTCCTCCTCTAATCAAGTGCCTTGAGCACTGGGTAAAGAGTTTTCATAACACACACAGAGATTATAAATTCATTAGCTCTGCCTGCTTATTTAATGTATATGTATTACTTTATGTTACAGGTAGAAATTAATCCCTGTGGAGCTGCTCCTATTTCCCCAACCCATCAGGAGAGAGTGAATCAAAGAACCTTCCCTTAAACCCACAGAGCAGGCTGGGGCATTACAGTGTGTATTTTATAGAGGTGAATAATTCTAACTGGAGCAGTAGAAAAGACCAGGCTATCACAACAGAACTCACTTTGACATTAATCTCGTCATAGGAAAAAAATAACAATTAAACTGGAGAGAGCAACCAATACTCTGCTGAATTTTACTGATTAGAATGAAAGGCTGAGTGGGGAAGCAGTAATGGAAGCCTGGAACACTCAGCAGGTGAGCAGGCAGGGAGATGAATTGCTTTTACCTGTTATTTTGGTGATTTTTCTGGTACTGAGAGAAGTAAGAAAAGTCTCTGCTCCCTGCTGCTGCTTTAAATTACCTCACACCCCGAATCAGGATGGTATAAACTACCCTTAATGCAGCACTAACACAAGAATCGGTGTAATCAGGGTTCAGAAATGAGAAGGATGCTAATTGGTGGTCATAGGCATCCTTCAGCTGATGAGCAGCCTACTAGCCTGAGAAATGAGAGAGGTTTAATACTGCTGTGTGATCAGAAGCTTTTTGTCAAAATAACTGCCTGTGGAATAAAAACAACAAATGCTCCTGCTGCTCCTTACACATTAAGAGGTGTTTTCCTGAGATGCTTGAGAAACATTTTTTTCTTTTGTTTTGATTGCATTTATTAGTCATATGGAAGATGGTGAGGAAAACAGAAGGGATCAGCTTTATCTGAAATTTATGAAGGATCCCTGGCTGTCAAGCTTTCTAAAAAGCAAGTATTTCTTGATACCACCTCTACTGTTTTTATATAGAAATATATGCTTATTTATATCTATCTCATGGTTCTTCACCAGTAGGAATTTTTATTGCAATACAACTACAAAATGTTATCTTGTTCTCAGGAAAATAAACACAAATCACATGTCAGAGTGTGATGAAGCAATGTGTCGCAACCAGATTGTGAGTGGATTCTGACAGCTCCTCTGGACATGCACCAGAACTCCCTGCTGTAGCTACTCTGAGTGCAGGCTCTTCTCTGGCGCTTCCTTTCCTTGCTGCTGGGGATTACCTTCACTTCATAGATCCCCAGCTTCCTGAAGAGTTTCCTGGGCACAAAGCAGAGCAAGCACTGTGGCAGAATCCTGTCTCTTCTCTCTAACTTCTGTGAGCATTACATCCAGCTCTGGATCAATAGTAATAAAGACAATAAATAAAGCCAGTTATCTGATAATTTGTGCCTGAATTGTGCCGTGATAGTTGAGGGCAAATAAAATGTCCCATCTGGCTATCACAAGACATCCCTATCTAAATCTGTGAACACCTCACGGCGCCAGTGAGGAATTTTAGCTGAAGGCCTTTGACTCTGAAGGAGTTTCTGCATAGTTCTGAGCTTAGGAAACTGCAAAGCTTGGAATAACTCCACGTTTAGTATTGGTTCACACTGCTGTGGTTCCCTTGCTTTTCTCAGCTGTGCTCAGGTGAACACCAAGACTGAAATTCCTCCAGGACATCTCTGGAGGCATTGTTAGAGTGCAATTTATGAATCTAAAATGAGCCCAGAAATAAGAAAATAGCGAAAAGCAGTAATGGATTTGGAAATATCTTGAGCATGTTTTGCGTCATGTTGGTTCTTCCTATGAGCCACACCTCATTTCCTGAGCCCTGAGCCTCTCTTGGGGCAGCAGAGGTGGTCCAAGTCATTACAAGCAATGATTGTGCTGCTGGGAGCAGAAAGTCCCTACCCCTTGGTTATAAGTAGTTAATACCAGGCTGGATGGGGCCCTGAGCAAGCTGATCTAGTGACTGACATCCTTGTCCATGGCAGGGGGTTGGAATGAGGTGATCTTTAAGGTCCCTTCCAACCCAAACCAGTCTGGAATTCTGTGATATCTTTAGAAAGTAAAACTGCATTTCCCTCCCCAGCCCAAATTTGATTAAGTCCAATACCTATGTAGCAGTGATAAATGGGAAAGGTGCAGGAGGCCATCAGAAACAAAACTGTCCTGAAATCTGAGATTTAATCTTTTCCTGGTAGTCTTAAGTAGTATAATAGTGTCCTTTTAACCATTTTCCCAGTGTTTATTAGACTTTTCCCATCAGCTGAGTGAATGTTTCTTTTGAATACACTTGGAAAAGGTTGGGCAGAAATGTGCATTGCACTTCACCACTTGCATACTATAAACAGACTAAATATCACTCAGATTATCAAAGTACTTAAAAATCAGAACAGATCAAACTAAATGTTCTCAGCTGACCATGCTGATTATTAGATGAAAAAAATTTCTGTGTATCCAGTTTTTCTTAGGACTGAAAACTGTTTGTGTTCTGCACAATCCTGTTTATTTTGATAGATAACAATACCAGACTTCAGGTTGTGTCTGTAGTTGGCAATGAAATTGCAAAAATTATATGCCATACCTACATTTATAAGTATGCTCTGAGAGAATGTCTACAATTAATTTGGAGATTAATCTGATACATCAGATAATGTGTTATTAATTAACTTGTGTTTCCCCCTGTGCTAATGTTCAGCCAGAAGGTAGAAGACTGCACTTCTGAAGGGACCTGCAAATGAATCACTTGCTTGAAAACTTTTTTTTGCCTCAGAAAGCACCTCACTGTATTAAACACAATTTTCTCCAGTTTGATACTGACATGCAGATGTTTACAGTGTATGAGAGTAAATCAAGTCTCATGGCTTCCTGCACTGGCCATCAGCTCAAGACACTGAGCTGAGTCCCTCCAGTGAATCTGCAATGGACATTTAAAGACTTTATTGGAGAAGCTTCACCCTTGCTGAGGTTTGTGTCATGTGAATTCTGTTGTGAAAGCCCACATTGCTAATCTTGAAAATTGCACGGCACTGAAGGCACAGAGCAGTGGTTAGTGGATCATGCCAAATCCTTAAGAAATGAGGACTTCAGCTAGGTGTAATTCAGAGAGGGAGACTGCCTTAGGCTAATTAGAATGAAGATAACACTGTAAGGAAAAGAATCTTATCTTTAAGGAATATTCAGGCCATACATTTCCAGTGGCTCTGAGCAAGGGAAGAAAGCTGTATCAGTTTCTGAGCTATAAAAAGCACAGACCTTTTTCTGCTCTGCTGGATTATAGGAATCAGTGATTTCACATTTTCAACACATCACCAAAGAAAATGCCTGATCTCAGTCATGTCACTCCATGGTAGATCAAAGGCCCCAGGATCAAAGAGATTAAAGTAGCATGAGCTCTCAAAATATTATTTCCTGTATGAAAAACACCAATTATATTACTGTAGAAATTCATGTAATGAGTTACTATTCAAATTTTTAATAGGAAAATCAAGTCCCAGTGTACATTAAAAAAACCCCTTTTTCTATGTGTTTCTTTACAAGTCTTTCATTCCTGATTTTATCGACAGATTTCTTGATGTTACCTGTTTCAAAAGCCTCAACTCAAAGAGGTTTGAAGGCAAACTATTAGTGACACGGCTTTTATGTCAGTCTTGAAGGTGCCTTGCCCTTTAACGATGCGTGCTTAGCACCTCACAGCTGAACCAGAAGGAGCTGATTCACGCACTGCTTTTTTCCCCTGCGGAGGACAGGCTGTCGTGACAAGAGAGGAGACACTTTCGAAGTAGCTCAGCTGCCTCCGTGCAGTGGAGGAGGAGAGCTGCACAAGTCAGGCCTGAGCAGATCCACTGGGGTTATCCCAACTCCTCCGGGATTCCAGCTCCAGCCACTAAGTGGGAATTTTCAAGGACGTTATACTGTGAGTTTGCATCAACTCTTAATTTAGCATCACCCTGCTTCATCTGTAGCAGGTAACCCAGAACTTATGTCAGAGATCCACAGTCCCAACCTTCTTTGTGGCGCAAATTTGCTACCACTGACTTTGGCTCATACTTTCACTATTTCTTTACAGGGAAAATCCCTTATCTTGTTTCACTATTCATCACGTTTAATGGATTTCACCATCACAGAACTTCACAACTTTCTTGCTGTGGGCCCTCAGGACAAGAAAGACCTCGAGGGGCTGGAGTGTGTCCAGAGAAGGGAACGGAGCTGGGGAAGGGGCTGAGGGAGCTGGGAAGGGGCTCAGCCTGGAGCAATGGAGGCTCAGGGGGGACCTTGTGGCTCTACAAAACTCCCTGCCAGGAGGGGACAGCCGGGGGGAGAGTCGGGCTCTCCTCCTAGGGAACAGGGACAGGAGGAGAGGGAACGGCCTCAGGCGGTGCAGGGGAAAGTCCAGGACGGATATTAGGAAGAATTTCCTCATGGAAAGAGTCGTCAAGCATTGGGCTGCCCAGGGCAGTGGTGGAGTCTCCATCCCTGGAAGTGTTCCAAAACAATTTATGATATCCAAGAAACATGGAAACTAGTCTGGCAGTTGATTTTTAATTTAAGTAATAGTTGATATAAATGAAAATTAAATAAGAACATGGTAGAAGTTAAGCCCTGTGGAGGGCTTAAAACATTAACGAGCTATGTTTGTAGTTCGTTAACCAAACACTCAAAATCTAATTAAGCCCCAAGTACTAAGTAGTGAGGAACAAGGAAGAAAAGGTAGATGTGCTGGAGGAATACTGAGGTGAGCACACAGAGGACCAGAACAAAAGAAATGTTAATTAAAAGATAATGTCAAAGCGATAGGATATTTTCATGGTGTTACAGTCTCCTGCTGCTAAATAAATACCAAGGTGAAGCCCAGGCATCCATCAAAACTGAATGCCAAGGCAAAGCCAGGATATTTTAAGAAAAAAGACATTTATCAGGGACTCTCATAAAGAGACACTACTCCTCCGGAGAAAAGAGTGCTTCTGGGCATTTTTCCCGGGGTTCATGATACTGCTATTGATGGACCGTTTTTCATGATATTATTGATTTAGCTGTACAACTGTGTAAGAAATGCTTGTTGTATATATTCAGGAAGGATTAGTCAACTATGCTTAGAAATTGGCTTTTCACTTGAAACTAGCTTATTTTTCTTGTGTGTCTGAATTCAGTGATGTTGTCCCTGGGCTGAATCCTGACCTGTCAAAATCACCAATAGTTCTGCTGCTGTCAGATAGGATCACTATTTCACCTCTGCTTTACTCATTTTGCTGCGGACCTACTCAGATCTACTGGTATCAACTGTTACTTTTATTTTACAACGAGGATCATATTTTCCTATCCAAAGATACCGTGAGTGCGGAATCGCCTGGAGGCCCTGGACGTTGCGTTTCCCTAACTCCCCCAACATCATGCCAGCGGCTTGTCCTGCGATTTCCCAGTTCCCTTGACAAACGCTTTCTGAGTCTGAGGCTGCATTACGCCGCCCGTGGCGCGGATGCCGTCGATGCCGTGCATGAGCCGGTGCGCGCACGCTTCGGCACAGCCGCGGAGCAGCGCCGCGCTCCCGCTGCCGGCCCCGCCCGGCT
>VXBQ01012578.1:412586-441831 GCA_013400175.1 Phainopepla nitens
GGCTGCGGAGCCGCGGGGCCGGGCGGCGGCTGCGGCAGCGCCCCGGGTCCCCGCGGGCCCGGCCCCGCCCTGGCGGAAGGAGGCCGCCGGGAACGGGGTGTCCCGCCGGGAACGGGGTGTCCCGCCGGGAACGGGGGGACCCGCCGGGAACGGGGTGACCCGCAGGGAACACCTCAGGATCCAGAGAAACGACCGTGCTTTGCAGCCCCCCCAGGGCCGAGGCTCCAGGCCCCGCTGTCGGAGCCGGGGCTGTCACAGCACCTTCCCCACACCCCGCCTGGTATCGCGGGGAGGCCGAGGGAAGGGGCTGGGGAGCCCTGGCTCGCACTGTGGGTGGTGTGTAGGCGCCGGGCTGCGGGTTCTGGTGAAAAACCTCCATTGTCCTCCTGTGTCGTTTGGTTTGCTTCTAAAAGGGTTTTGAAAGGGTGTTTTTGAGCATGTTCAGACTGGAAATAAGGGTGTTTCTGTTTGTATTGTTCACCTGACAAAAGACTCTTGTATCTTGCACAGTATGTGGCAAAGCCTTTTCCAAACTTCAGATTTCGGGGAGCCGGAGAGGTCTCGGCATGGCTCAGTGACATGGAGTTTGGGGCACAGAGGGCAACCCACAGGCGGTGGAATAGGCTGAGTGTGAACACGGAATCCCCTCTCAGCCTTGGCTTGGCCTGCTGACCCACATGTGCACGCAGGTGTCCACAAACAATTGGTGTTTGTGTTTGTAAACAAAGCACAGCATTGCCGGCTTTGCGAATGGTTTGTGAAGGACGGCTGTGAGCTGGCTCTGCTGTATTTTCTGATGTTGGGAAAGTGCTATAATTTGGAGGGAGGGGCTAAGGAAGCTATCGGTTAAGGGTTACAGGTGTGACATCTATAGTTAAGAGCAGGTCCTCTGGTTCTGTGCTCTGTAAATAGAAACCAAAGGCTTATTAGTTTACTCAGATGGTCACAAAATAGTTTGTTGTTTTCTAGGAAAGGAGCGTAGAAATCTTTCCAAGCTTCTGTTGTTAGAAGCGTCGTGGTTTGTGTTTTGATATAGAATTTAAGATCAGAGTCTAGTCATGCAGATATTGAAGGTTACGTTGTCTGCAAAATGGGTGCACCTTTGAAGGTTGAGGGGCTGATTGGCGCACCCAGAAAGACAAGGGAAGAGAACCAAATGTTTCCATTTTTCTGTTGGAAAGAAGAATTATGAAGTCAATATTAATAATAATTTGGACTAATTTGTAATTTGGGCCTTCAGTGTAAAACTGGTAAATGGTTTTTGAAGCGGTGACTGGTGTGTGTTTGCTTGGCAAGGCCTCACAGGACGGAGCTGTACGAGGACCCCCCGTCAGGATGCTGGCCCATCGTGTATTCCCCAGACTACAACATCACCTTCATGGGACTTGAGAAGCTGCACCCCTTCGATGCAGGAAAATGGGGGAAAGTCATCAATTTCTTGAAAGGTAAAATAACAGAACGTGCCTCTTAAACCAAAATTTGCACAAGACCTTAAGAAAATTATGTAGTTAATGCAGACTTATGTTGGGCTTACTGGACCTGAATTGCAGTGTGTCCTATAGCCTTGTGCTTCCCTGACTTTACACCTGGTGTAGCAGGAACTGGGGCATTCCTGTGGCTGGTAAAACACCAGGTGTTAATGATGGTTTGCTGCAGGTGTAACTTGGTTACTTAACCTGGACTGCACACAGGGCTTCTCAGGCTGAGGGAGAAGTGCGGCTGTAGCACTTCAGTCCATTCTTTAGCAGCCTCATCCTTTTGCTCTGATGGTGTTTGAGGCCCCTCTGGTACATGCAGAGCTTTTTATGATGCTTCTAATTATTGCTGTTTAAAACATTTAGAGGATACAGGTAGAAATGCATTACAGAGATGCAAATGTAAGAACCAGGGGCAGGATCAGGGCTTGTGAAATCTTAGCATCTCTTCATTTAAAGCACAAATTTGCTCATCAAGGTTAAAAAAAAAGGCTTTTTGTCTTGCCAGTACAAAGGCAGTTGGTTGTCCCAAAGCCAGGCCTCTTTGTGGTCCTAATGACTCCTTCAGCTGATGATCCTTTTCAGTCCAGAATTGCCCTTCCCATTGCAGGCTGACTTGTATTCTTTTAACTGAGGTCAAATAATTTTAACACTTCAACCGCTTGGTAGCTGAGGTTTGGCTTCTTCCTCTAGCAACCTTAAATAATTTAGTCTTAGGTTCCACAATGGTTTTCTTAATTAATCAGAACCTTTGCCTTTCTTTTTCTTCTATGTAAAGTCTTTTCCTCCAGCTCTTTTCTGTGTGACATGTCTATTCTGAAGTGTCTCAGGCTTTCGCAGAAAATCAGTTTTCCCAATTATTTTACTGTCCTTAGTTTGAAAGGAGGAAGAAGCCCCAGGATACCCCAGAGCACTTGGTTTGCTCTGGCTCTGTAGCAATTCCTGCCAACAGCTGACCTCCCCTGTGCCTTATCACTGAGCAGATCAGCAGTGAACATCTTCCCAGAGCACCTTCCTCCTGGAGAAGGAAGCTGGCTGCAGTTCGGCTCTGTTTGACGCCAGTGCATGAATGAATTGTTCCTCAAGCCTCAGTCAGGAGAAACAGGAGCTTGCCGAAACAAATGTTGTTGCAGGTGCTGTTCTTGTGTAACACTTCAGATCTAAGTCTCTCACATTTCTGAGTGGTTTTCTTTCTCCTCCAAGTATAAAATTGAAGAAGAGATACAGGCTTAGAAAGCTACAGCTGTGCAGTAATTAAATATCAAAATTTGGCCTGGAAGATCGGCAGGATTCCTTGTAATTGTTGTTTGCAGTGATCAGATGCACTCGTTCTGAATCCTTGGAGTAACTTGCTTTTCTAGAACTAAGTTTTAAAATAATCTTTTAGTCTCTAAGGGAAAGAATTCACAGCTGCTCATTGTTTTTTCTTTAAATTAGATTGAGATAGGGGGTGATAGAAGTATCCTAATGAAGCTTATTTGCTCCCATGAACATCCAAGCCATTACTTTGTTTTGAGTTTTGATTTATTCCTTTGTTCTTCTGTGATCTAGGGGATTAAATCCTAGTATAAACTGTGGGATTTCTTAAAGCATGTTACAATAATGGTGACTATTTGATGGGACAGTGCACCAAGCCCTAAACTGTGAGGAGTTCTGTGATTCTAGTGTCTGTTCATCCTCTTTCATTACCTGTCTGTCCTTTCAGTTCAGAGAAGAGCTTCCCATGATCTTAACACACCCTCAAAGCTTTCTGTAGACAATATTTCTCAAATACACACTACCTGAACAGCTTACCTGGGACAGAGGGGGTTATTGGGAAAACTTGCAATTTCTAAGTAACCGAAAGTCGTTCCAGCAATAAATATGACAGGAAGTTACCAGAGCGAGGTCAGAGCAGAGTGTTTGGAGGGGGGTATGGGGAGCTAAGCAGTGCTGTATGATGCCAATTGTTATTTCTCTCCTGTTGCAGAAGAAAAACTAATTGCAGATGACTTGATTGTGCAGGCACGGGAGGCAAGTGATGAAGATCTCTTGGTTGTTCACACCAGGCGCTACCTTAATAAATTAAAGGTGCTGTACCCATTCATGTGTTTTTCCAGCAAACTGCCCAGAGCGAGGGTCAAAGGCATGGATATCTTGTACAGTTGTTTTAAATCAGCAGTACAGATATAGAATGGTATCTGTTGATCACACTGATAACATTGTTACTGAGAATACTGAAAGAAAACCACAGAAATATTGGGCAATTCACACCACAGAGGGGTGGAGGGGAAAGAGGGTCTGCCATATTAAACAGGTGACCTGAAAGGATATTTCAGGGAAATTAAACACAGGGAAAATTAGAAGTCTAAGATGTCAGTAATATTCTTGTTAGTGTCAGGGTTTTAGTGTTGAGCAGTGTAGATTGTGGTGTACTCTGGTAGAATACGATTCTGAAATTGAAAATACAGTAGAAACCACTGACATGGGGTACTTTGTTGGGTGTGTTCTAATGCAGGCATTGCTTTAGGGAGTTATGTGAACTTGACAGAACATCTGTGTAGGGATTCTGTGGTCAGTCTGTTGGGGGGAAGGTGCTGGCTTCATACTCAGACACTGCCTGTATCGTGGAATATGGAGAGAATTGAAAGATCAATGTAAGGGCATGACCAAGCACGTTGTCTGTTGTGAAGGTTTCCAGAGCCAGCTCACACAGGACTGCAGGGGGGATGAAGAACATTCCTGGTATATTTCTAAAGGAAACATCAGTTTGTTTAACTTCATTCGGACTCTGAAACATAAACACGTGAGATTTCTGGTTCTGATTCTGTCCAGTCATCTGTGGGTGGAATTAGGTAGTAGATGAGTGCAGGTGACATTACTTTTACTTTGCAACTCTGCTTGGAGGGCAGAGAATGCATTTGTAAGAGAAAAGAAATCTTCCATTTCATAATTCAGAAGAAGTTATTTTGAGTCACCTATGCCCTTCCACAGTGGAAGAGTCTTTGGATTGCTATTTCTGGAATGTTTTATTTTTTGTTCTAAGTGATCTGTTATTTGTGTGAACTTTTTCACTCTTAACTCCTTTTCTCTTATGCTTTTTCATTCTGTGCTATGAAGTTACATGCAATTTCATGCATCATTAGATTTGATATTATTGCAGCTATTCTTGATATTGAACTTTAAATTCCATAGAACCACCCACCTCTTTACTGAATCACTTCTTTGAAGCAGGGATTAATGTGCATAGCTCAGATTGGAATGCCATCATAATATTTTCAGTACCTATGGGATGGCTTCACAGGGAATTGTCTGTATAACTTGTGTCTCGTGGTCAAGACCAGCACACATGCAGTTGTGTGTATCCAGATGGGATTAACTGGCTGTCTCCTCTCCCCCTTTTCTTGAGAGACTATTTCCTGCAAGTGTAGGAACTGGAAGATGATGTATTGGTCATGCCAGCAGATTCCTGCCAAGCAGCAAAGATAAAAGTGCTTAGTTCCAAAAGCAAAATAATGTCCTAGACGTGAAAAAGCCCTGTGAAAACTTTTTATTGCCTTATCCAAAGTCTACTCTTCTATTTTTCTTTTAAATCCAGACAAATACATCTAAATGGTATAATTTTATATTAGATCAACTGGAAAGCCTACAGAGTTGCTTGCCTTTCTCAGAATGCCCAGGTCTCCTAAAATAATGGATCATGTGAGTGTTCATTTAAAATCTGAGCATGAATTTGGTAGGAAATTGCCTACACTTGCAAGAGTAGGTGGTGATTGGTGTCTGAGCAGCAGCTGAAAGGCCAGCTGAGAGTGTTGGGTGAGGAGAAACAAAAAGGTGTGCACAAGGTACTTCTGCCACTAGAAATCAGGTCTGTGTTGGCAGGAAGGGTCTCCCTGTTTCCCTGCTCAGTCCTCACAACAAAGTTTGGCCTTTTGAATTGAGGTGATTCTCCCTCAGTTACTCCTCTGAAGAATTTAGATCTCCAGGGTAATGACTGGACTGTGGGTAGCTTGCTTGCAGTACTTTTCCACTTGCTGTCTTTTTCTAGCGTTATGTAAAATAATTAATTTCTTGCGTGTCAGCATTCTGAACTTTAGGAAGGAGGTAGGCAGTGAGGTTAGAGCCAGTTTCAGACTGTGCCTTTCCCTTTTTATTTATGAGAAATTCCATGGTAACATACGTGAGCAAACACTGAAATGCAAATGCTGAGGATAAAGCTGGTCTGGGAATTTACTGTGGGAAATGCTAGGAAACAAAACTAGCACACTGAAGAAAAAAGCATAAAATATTCCACAGATTTTCAGTTACTAAATGGAGAAGCATTCTCCTTCGCCTGTAGCTGCCTTCTTGAACCCCCAGACTTTGCTCCCAGTTGGTGACTTCCCCCATCTGGTGGGAATTCCTAATCCCAGTCCAGGCCCAGGTGTGGGCAGTGAGCAGCAGCAGGAATGGCCCCAGCTGTGACCAGTGAGCCTAGGAGCCAAAACTCCCACCACACCTGGACTTCTCCCCTCCACTTAAAAACCTGCAGATGCATAATTTTTGGTTTGAGTCATGATTTCTCCCACTTCTCCCTGTTGACCTTAATTTTACTTTAAACTTCGTTAAAACTTCGTGTGTGATTATTATTCACATTTGAGGTCAAATTTATTTTTTTTCCAAATGTGACCTTTTCATTTCCATTTTAGAACATCAGGATTAAATATAGTTTTTAATAATGTGCTTGTTCAAAAGCTAAAATGTCTTGCAAAGGGGCTTTATCAAGATTGACTGTACTAAAAATTAATTAAATCACCTTGTGATGGACAGCTGATAAGATGGTAACAGAATAATGTCTTGCAAATATAAAAATAGAGAGATTTTGAAATTAACTGTTGGCAAAGTATAGTTAGGCACTTCATGAACAATGCCACCCCTTCACCCACCTGGTAGTACCTGGTAATTGAAATATTGCTGTTGTAGCCTGGATAGCTGTTAATATGGTCAATGGTAAAGAGAATATTGCTAACTGGGAAGTTATTTTGAGCATCAGAGCACCCTGAGATGGGGATGTGATTGCCTTTGGTTCAAATTGCCCACCTGCACATCCTGCTAGCTGTGAGCAGCTCAGGAGTGGAGCAGCCAATGCCTTCAGTCTCCTTGCAGTTCCTAATGTTGCAGAAAACAGGATCTGTTCTTTGTACATGGTGGCAAGTCGTAATCCTCAGTCCCTCAGTGTTTCAGTACTGGTTGGACAGGTATATTCTTGCTTGTAACTTAGCCTTTGAAATATTTTTAGCAGTGTTATCACTGGTAGTAGTGTTACTGTAAGTTCTTTGAAGTAATCAATGTGTTTGCAAAAAAAGCATTTGCATATTGCAAATATTTAGTGTTCTAACCTTGAAGACTTTTGAAATTTCTTGTTCCTTGAAACGTTTTCTAGAAGTGTTTAATGTGCTAAATAAATTTTAATCAGCTCTCTATGCTAAAGTTTGCAGTGTGTGTTCACTTAAGTGTTTGAACTTCTTTGTTCAGTTGTCTGTTTGTTTGTGTTTGCCTTCTCCTTGGTATATCCTTTTGATTCCACCCAGGAATAGATATTTTAGGTTTGGGCAATATATCAAGTGTAGCTGAAGGACATTGTATAATTCTTCCTCCCAATCTGAGGGATATTACATTTTCTGAAATACTACCTTCCTGAGAAATTTCTGATTTAATACAGTTTGATACTAAAATCTGGAAAGTGATGATTCTCATAGTCAAAAACTTGAGGATAAATCTATTTAGAGGTCACTAATAAGAACTGGTGTGGTCACTTCCATCTAAAAATCTTAAAACTCTTCCTAAGGACCTGTGAGCACCTTTTCAGTAAATAATAACTAATGAGAGAACCAAGTGTCATCATTAAACCAGATTACATTAATTGGAACTCTCTTTTTCCCCATTGCAGTGGTCATTTGTTGTGGCTACAATCACAGAAATTCCACCAGTTGCCTTTCTTCCCAATTTTGTTGTTCAGAGAAAAGTTCTGAAACCTCTGCGAACCCAGACAGGAGGAACAATAATGGTAAGGTCCTCTTGATCCATTTTTATCTCATTTAAATTTGTTCATCAAACACTGTAAACTGGGAGTTGTGGTGTTTATGTAACTCAAATTGTGAGCCTTGGACAGTGCTGCTGTGCCAGATGCAGGAACAGGGTTTATTGCAGCTCCTAGGTGTAGAAGGTGAGTTAGGCTGGGAAATACAAAAGTTAAACCAACTTTTTTAAGGACTATTTAAGGATTTGAATTCTGGAAGAACCTGCTGGGTTCTGGGTAAGTGTTTAGATGTTTTGGATTATGGTGATAGACCAAGTAACAAAAGTGCTGCCTCCTTTAGTAGGCATGAGCTGGCAAAAGCAGAGATGGGGAGGAGGAGAGAGGAAGCATTTCTTGTAGTTCAAGGTGCTTAAACATATTTGGTTGTCAGTCAGAGCAAGTCCTGCTGAGCAGGGGCCCACAGAGCTTCCTCTCATTACAGCCATGCTGTCACTGCAAGATTGTCACAGCAGTGAAGAGAATGGTCTGAGAGAGAGGAACTTGGGAAGAGTTTAGAGCTTCCTGATGCTCTGCCTTGGATATTTCTTGACAAGAGCTCAGTGTGTGTGAAGCCTCTTTCAGCTTGGCTCCAGCTAGGCAATACTTCTCTCTAGTTTAGTGATGCTTTTCACTGTTCTTGTGTTATCTTTAACTCCCAGGTGTGTGTTCACCAGTTAGAAATGTGCTCAGGTAGGGAGGCACCCACCAATGGTTTGGTTTTTCTCATGGCTCCTGAAACACAGATGCCACTCCTGGGCACTTCAGGATTCATCTTGAGGCCATGTGCTGTTATTTTCACCTTTTTTTTTCATTATGAGGAAATAAGTATGTACTTTAAAAGCAATTTTGATTCATCTGACAATAAGATTTGTACAGTACAAGTCAGAAGTGCAATTTTCTGCTATTCCTGATGGGCCTGTTTATTACAAATGTTCCTGTTGAGTTTCTCTACTTTTTAATGATATTTTAGCACTATAGGAAGATTGAGTTTTGGTGAGGAATCCCTAGGAAGTGTGATAAATCGCAGATAATGTGTTCTCCCTGAGACTTAATAGGTTTCATAGTTCAGAAACTGCAATCTTTCCCCAAGATCTAATTTGTGTAAGTTGGCATGATCATAGCAGGATCATGTTTACCATCCCAGTAGTTGTCCTAGTACTGAATTAAAACCATTCAAATGTAAATATTGGTTATAAAGACTTCATAACTGCCCAGACTTCATTTTGGATATGATGTGTAATTTTTTTCTTTCTATGACTATGGACAAAAAATAAGCAATTTTAAAATGTTTTCTCTCCCCATTTTTTTTTTCACTTGTAACTAGTAATATCTTAAAAGTAATATTACTTTGAACACACCAGTTAAGGAATGCTGTACTTAAACACTTGTTTGACTATTCCTGGCCAAAGTAACCAGGATTTTCAGTTAAAATTCCATCATTTAAGCCTTGTGTATCTCTTCTCTGTCAGTACTTTCCCTTCCCTGAATGTCATTTGAGTTCAAAGGAGAGATACAGGCACAGTTTTCCTGTACTGGAGAGGAAAAGATCAATAATATTCTATACCCTGCATGTTCTATCATATAAAAAAGAAAAGAAATCCCAGGACACTTCACACTGGAGCACTTGCCTAGTCCCATCCTCAGCTGGAGCTATGTTTTTTTATGTCTGTGTTCCAGGATTCTGAGCTTACATTCCTCTATTTGTGCATGAACAGGAGCTTCCTCCTCATTTTTTACTCTTCCCAGCACTGCACTTCTGCTTTTCCAGCTGCCAGAGAAGGGAATACAGAGGACATAGCAAATATTCTTTCAACTCCTTATGCTGAGGGCAGTTTTGTTTTGGGTTTTACTCAGGGATCTGGTTCAGTGGCAGAAGATCTGAAAATTCCACGGGCATGTCGGAATGCCAGGAGTGATTTGGGGTGGAAGCAGACATGAGTGTTGCTTCATTCATTTATGGAATTCCAACTGTAATTTTTTTTTTTTTTTGAAGGCAGGAAAGCTTGCTGTGGATAGGGGCTGGGCCATCAACGTGGGTGAGTACAAATTCAGTGATACCCTAAAGTGTGTTAAAAGCATCAGATTTTCATTTACATCTCTTTGCAAAGCCCATCAATGTTTTTAGTATCTGGCTTTTTTTAAGTATGTAGCTTTTCACCCCTTCACCATTTTCTTGGTCAGGGGGTGGTTTCCATCACTGCTCCAGTGACAAAGGAGGAGGATTTTGTGCATATGCTGACATCACACTGGCCATCAAGGTAAGAACTGCTCTTACACCACTGTTTTCTGGTGTTTGTGCAAATGGAGCAGAAATCCACATGAATTCCTAAGAACTAATTTACATTCTAATAGGAGAAAAGGAAGGCATTTCCAGATGGGCAGGAATAGGGATATGGAGAGTTGTAAAGTGGAAGGGAAGAGTTGCAGGGGTCCGAATTATCAATGGCACCATTGTAATTGCATTGATAATGTTGGCTTGCAAAAACCACTCCAAATCAAACCAGATGGATTTCTAATATCCTCAGTGATAATTCTCCTGGCCTTGTAGGTGAACCTGGACATTCCACATTGATTGCAGTGGTTACAGTCAAGACAAATGCAGAGACAAAAATCTCCTTTCTGAATTAAGCTGCACCATGCAGGGCTCAGACAGGTTCAGATTCATGAATAAAAATGTGAGTGACTCCAAAATAGTCACCAAATGGGAATGAATACATTTGGTATTTAGCTGTTGAATGGCTGAAGTAAGAGCCTTCTGCAGTTAGGGCTTATTTTTATCAAATGAGCTATGGTATATTTGTATACTAGAATATTTTTAAAGTATCAGTAATAATCAAACATTAAAGAGCTCTAATGATTGCAGCACACCATGTGACATAACATCCTAATTTCTGTACATGGTAACGTGCAGAAAAGTAATCCAGTGTTCTTTTTTCACCTACCATTAAAATACATATTGAGAAATTACATGGGTGACAGTTTGTACAAAATCTTTGGGTTTTACTCTGTCTATATTAAAGATGGCAACTTAGCAATGTTAAAACTCAAAGTAGTAAAAACCATTTTTTTCTTTTCAGTTAGAATAAGAAATGAATTCTGTCACTAAAAGTGGCTCTAAGGCATGCAGTCCTTGCAGCAGCTTTTCCTAAACACTGAATTTTAGGCTGTTGCTGTTGGATGCTGTCACCATCAGCTCTGTGATCCCTGGGTGGGCCTGGTCTCTGTCTTTTATCTGGTGGAAATGTATAGGGTTTTTATTTTAACAAAAATTATCGATTTATGTAAATGTATGAGAATGATGTCTCAGTTTACTTGGTGACTGAAACAAGTAGATGTGCCCTATATTCAAATTCCAGCAGTCATGCACTGTGCAGTCTTCGAGCCTCCAGTTCAATTTGTCACCTAACTTCTTAAATTTCTCCATGTTTTTCCTTGCTTATATATCCAGTTCTTATTTGAGAGAGTACAAGGAGTGTCTAGAGCCACAATTATTGATCTGGATGCCCATCAGGTGAGTAGTTTACCTGTATTCAGTGCTGCAGATCTTTTGCTTCAGATGCAAGTGTGGGATAAATACCTTTTTTTTAAATACAAACATAAAATCACAGAATACAAAGTTAATCAGAGATGATGTAAACCGTCAAGAGTTGATTCTTCAATTATTTTACGGTCCAAGGGGCTCTTAAGCCAGTTTAATGAGATTAACCTGAGCTGCAGCTCCATCATGTGGCCGCATGTAAAAATCTTGTGTTGCACTCCTGCTCTTCAGGGATGAGAAACAAGGATCTCTCCAGACACGATCCCAGCTAATTCCAAATGCCTGGTCACTGCAGCAGCCTCTGCAGGGGAGGGATTTGACCTTCAGTGGTTTAATTTTAAGCCTAGCTTCAGGCTAATGAAGTAAAGGATCCATCCCTCTTCACCTGGTGCAGTGATTTACTGTGGCACTGAGATCAAATCTCAGCTTTGGTGGGATTTGCAAAATAAATCTTGAAAGGACAGAAAGGGTATTTTTAGAGAGGCAGTTAATGCAGCAAAGTGATATCTAACCTGAGGCATTTCAGGGGATTTGTTATGTGTAAAGAAGCCATTTTTACACAGTTCCATGGCACTGAGGAAGCCTAATGACTGCAAGTTTTTAATCTTCTCTCATTTCTCTTATGTGTCCTAAAATCACCATGATAGCAGGACACAGATTATGCAGTAGAAAGATGTTTTGTGTTCATGGTTCTCTTCAGCCTCTCTGTCAGACCATGGATTTGTTTTGTGCTATCTGGGAATGGTTTGGTTTGGTTTTGAAACATTCTTGGAATGTATTTTGGTTTTCAGATGTGCTGGTAGTCTCAGTGTGCACATTAAAACACCTGTTGTTTCCTTTCTTTGGGGGATGAGAGGTGTCTGAAGTTGCTCAGCAGATCCTGTTTAAGGATGCAGATATTCTCATCTTGTGACTGTTCCAATTCTTAGTGCAGTGCTGAGTTTCACCTCTCACAAGGAAATGGTTCCCCCAGAGGCTTTCATATTCCTAGGCTTGTGTGCATGAACCATTTATTTGTGGACCAAAGATGCTGAAGAAATAATAGAGTTGCCATTTGTCAGCATAAAAACTGAATTACAGCAGATATATCTATGGAAATATCTGGTTTTGTAGTTTAAGTGAAATTTTGGGTATAGGGGATGTGGTCCTGTGTGATACACTGCTTTAAACAAAATTATCTTAGTGATTGCTGTGGTAAAATGATTTTTATATTAGTGCAAATAAGTGAGAACCAAAAGAATAGTATTTAAATTCAGTAATGGGGAGGGGGAACTATTCCAAATCTCAAGTTTTCTCTCGAGCATCCCTCTTTACACCCAGTACAATTTTTTGTAGGGAATTTCTGGTCTCAAACTGTTGGATTGTTAGTGTTTGTAATTTTTTTCAGAGAATTCTTACCTCACCAAGGCTTGAGTTATCAGGAGAGCTGTAGTCTGCTTTATTTATTCATTAATTCTTACATAAGAATACTCAGTATTCCTGCAGCAGTTGAAAGTGACTTTTTGTTGCACAGTTGGAAGATGATAGATCTGTTTGGTGGTTACAGTTGCTTTTGTGATGCTCTTGAGGGCAATTAGCTTCTGTTTTTTGCTTATTTTTCTTACATGTGTAATGAGATCCATGCAAATTATCTTCAGAGGGACAAGGATTTTATTTGTGGTACTACCTGCAGTCTTCAGACTGATACTGTCAAGCCCCCCAAAACTCCACACCTCAGAATAACCTCCAGGACTTCAAATAAGAGAATGACACAGGAATTCTGAATATTAGAACTTTTGTAGTGTTAATTACTCTAGAATTTGCAGTGTATTTAATTCTGTGTTGGCATGCTAGGAATAGCTAACTGTAAATTTCCTTCAGGGAAATGGCCATGAGAGGGACTTTATGGATGATCCTCGGGTTTATATTATGGATGCATACAATAGATATATTTACCCAGGGGATGGTTTTGCTAAACGTGAGTATAACTGAAATTCATCTTCCCAAATGTACCAGACCTACTGTGTTGTTACATAACTTATTTACTACTAAGCTTCCTTGCAACACCATTACATAGATTTCTTTTTTAAATTATTTTTAATTTGACATCATTTCCACTGCTCACTGTGATCTATCACAATAGTGTTCATGCTGTAGTTTTCCCTCACTTCAGGAATGACTTTCTGGAGTGCAGGGAGTGGAGAGGTGTCAGTGGATGTTGTTAGCAGTCCCTTCCAAAGCTTGGAGTAGTGAGTTGAATAATCCTTTGATTTGAAGAGAGCTGTTAGAAGTTCATCTTTCCCTTACATTACATTGATGTGAGAACTCAGAGGATTAGCTGAGATTGAGTAAAAAGGTTTCATGTTCTCTTGAGTGAAGTTGTAGCATCTTGAGGTGTTGCCTTGCCGGTAGAACTTGTTTGACAAGCATGAAGGAATCAATCTGCATCTGGATGTGACACAAGGTGGGAAGCAAAGCAAGTCCTGGAACAGAACCATAGAATTAAAAGCTGGAATGTCCCTCTGCAGTTCAGTCCAGCCATTCCTCCAGCACTGCCACCAGTGTCCCCAAATGCCACATGCACACTGTTAATCCCTGCAGGGATGGGGACTTCCCTCTTCCCTGTCGTCCCCACATTAAGAGCTGATGCTTGATTTGGTTTAGTTGTGGTTTGTTTATCCCTGCTGTGATGTGTCTGTTGTGTCTTGTGACCTGCCACAGTTAATTAGGGGGACTTTGATAATGGTTAAATTGGTATCCAAAAGCCCCAAGTTTATTTGCTCTTTGATTCTGTTACACTGTCATTTATTACAGGCTTAATTTGTTCACTGAGTCGAGGTTGCTGGGGGAGCTGTTCTGCTGTTAGATTCCTTCAGTGATTCTGTCATTCTGAAAAACCTACTTCATTTGGATTCTTGACAAGAGTAAGGTGCAGTGTGTTGCACTGCTGTCTTTTGACTAATAAAGATATTAAGAATTGTAGTATTTCAAGGTTTTAAGCTAAAAAATGACCATTTAAAGCACACCATGTCTGGAGGCAGACAAATTGCAAGCAAATGTGGTTTTTCCCCCAAGAAAAGCATCCCTTTATTCATATATCACATGGCATTTGAACAGATGGATTAAGACCAAAACAGAGTCCATCCTTGTTAGCAAGTCTGAACCACTGAGCTGCAGTACCACAATGAATACCAGCATTCTCTTTCTGTAGATAAAGGATGAGGTGCCCAGGGCTGGGCCAGAGACATGCAAATATGTACTTCCTTGCAGTTTGCATAAGAATGTCTAATTAGCCTCCAAAATTCTAAGTCCCTTAAACCCTTTCCAGTAGGTGGCCAGGCAGAGATGGGATCACAGGGGAATCTCTTTGAAGAGGGGCAGAGCCTGAACATGAGGTTTTGAATCCTTAGGGTAAACTCCAACTGATCACTGTCTCCTTGGACTTTCTGCCCATTTTCTCCATGTTTTATTGCAGGAACCTCTTCTACACGATGTTTGCCCCATATACTTCATTAGGGAAGGGAAAAAAAGGAGCAGCTCACCTTGCCAGTGCTAAGTCAGAAGCATATTGAGTCCCTGGGGGAAGCTGTGTGGAATTACACAGGCTTGGGAGGAGAAAGGAGGGATGAGGAATAGGACTAGTTCACTAAGGGTAAGCAGGAAAGGCTGAAACTCTGAGAAACCATAAAGAAACAAAAATCTTTGAAACTAATGCTGATGCAATTTAAAATAACAGGATGAAAAAGAAAAGCTTCAGTGGTGCTGAACAAAGATGGAAAGTAGAACAAAAGGCAAGAGTAATTAAGTGTCATTCTGTGCTGAGTGCATTCTTGCACACTTGGTGGGGGCTGAATCCATATTTGAGATGTGAGACTCCACATCATTTAGTGTGAGGTGAAGTCATGCAATGGAACAGCTCTGGCATGGCTTTGATTAATTCAGAGGTAGAGTCACATATCCCTCCATAAAAGCACCCAAAACTCAGCTGTATAACCTTGGGTTTCTTTACCTTCTCAGCCTTCATTTTCTACTTCTATTGCTTTATTAGAAGAATTAGAAATAATTTGATTTAAATTAAGAATTGATATTTGCTCTTCTGGTAGGATTACAGGGTAAGAACATTAAATTGAAAATGCTTGGGGCAAAGCTGAATCTTGTTATACATTCATCAAGCAGTTCACATAAATTCATGATCCCTTGCTGTGAAGTTTTGAGTGTTGTGATAAAAATAAAACATCTTCATAATTTCTCAATGATATTTATCTTGTTTGTCCCCCAGCTGTTTCCTCTGCAATAGCAGTTCAGTGTTTTCTTTGCCTTATGCTTTATTTAGGTTACTTTTAAATTAATAATTTTCTTTATGATTTCTCTGCTGATTGGTAACTGGACTTGCAGATCAGCTGTTTTTCAATAACATTTTCCATTTGCATCTCAGATTGGTTTTTTTTTTTTGCCCTGCATCTGATTTTCTCTCTTCAGTGGAATTTTTTCAAGGTCATTGTGCTTTACATTTGCTGGGAAAACAAGCAGTTGAATAATTTTCTTTAATTCATGTTTCTGTGAAAATGCAAAGTATTGAGAGAACTTCCAGAAATGTAATTTTTTTTTTGCTTGCTTACCTAAATTGTGCAATTTCTTTCAAAGCCATGCTTTGTTTATTGAGCACTGCTTGCTTTGTTGTCTCTCAGGTGCCATAAAACGCAGAGTGGAACTGGAGTGGGGCACAGAGGACACAGAGTACCTGCAGAAGGTGCACACCCACGTGGAAGGAGCCCTGAATGAATTCAAGCCTGACATCGTTGTTTACAATGCTGGCACTGACATCCTGGATGGAGATCCCCTGGGAGGCCTGGCCATTTCCCCCCAGGTGTGTGACCCTGCAGCAGCACAGCCTGCCCAGGGCTGCAGGGAGGACACTGCCCTGTCACAGACACACAGATCCACCTCCCTTGCCTTTTCACCCTTCTCTTCCTTCTGCTCTCTCCCTGAATCTGAATACTTTTGTAGTGCTCTTGCTTGTTCATTGGTCATTCATCTTCTCTCTAAAATACACTGATTGCCAACACCCAAACAGTAACCAGAGAGATACCTATATTTTCACACTTTACCTGACTTCTATTTTGCCTGCTTGGTTTGTTCTTTCTTTGATTCTTTTTTCCTATCACATGACCCTTTTTGCAATGTATTTCTTTTGTCACCTGCCCCCAGTGTGTACCTTACACCTTATTTCCTCTGTAGCACTCCCAGCTGTTTTAAACTACCCTCATGGTTATAACAATTTTGTGCATCCTGGCTGTGTATTCTTAGCAAATGAACAGTTATTTTGCTTTTCTTGGTTGTTTTCTTTAGATACCATTTATTTTTCACAGTTTGGTACCAGACTCAAATTTTGATTTATTCTGTAAAGCTTCATAGAAGTCTTCACTTTTCTGCTTTTCTTAAAATAAACAGAAATTTACACTCCTCTTATTTCCTTCATGGGTTTTAATGATTCCTTCTCTGTCATTTCCTCTGTGCTATCTCTCTCCTGTTTAGATTTCACATTTCACTCCTGTTTAGAATCACATTTAGATCTCTTTACTGGCCACCAGATCAATACAGAGAAGCACTTGTTTGATCTGTGAGCTCTCAGATTCCCTTCTTTGAGCCACCACTTGATCTGTTCAGTTTTAATTCTGTTCAGTTCTCTTGCATGAAGCAAGAGCTGAGGGGCTTGGACTTGGTTGGGAGCCTGGAGAGGGAAGGCCTGAGCTGGGCTGGGGTTTGGTGAAGCAGAGCCCTCTGGGGAGCTCTGGCTGCCAAGGGGAGCAGCAGCTTGGTCACACAGAGAGACTTTGAGATTTGCCTTTAAAAAAAAATCCAAATTTCTGCACTTTGAGGAGGAGCAGCATTAACTGCCAAGCAAAATGAGTTGCTGTAGCTTGCTGGGTTCTGTGCAGACAGAAACTGGGGGAAGAAAGGTGGAAGCATCCCTGGCCACAAGGAGAGCTGAAAGGCATTCTCTGCATGGCTGGAGGGAGCTCAGGCCTTTAGTGTCTTCTCTGAGGGCAGGGTTCTTGTCTCTGCTGTGCAGCCTTGAAATCCCAGTGCTGGAAAGGCATCGTGCCTGCACCGTCCCTGTCTTCAAAGGTCCATAGTCCAGGCTTCAGTCCTGCTCCTGAAGATGTCATCTGTGTTTTAAGCTCCTGCTGCAGTGTTAGCTGTGCTCAGAATGAGGCTCCTCAGAGTGCTCTGAGTGATGATTTCCTGGTTCTTGAGGCTGTAGAAAAGCTTGTGGTGCATCAACTGAGTCTCTCTTCCCTTTGTTTGGAAGTGGGAGCTGTGCCAGGCTGTTTTTTCCACAGAAATATGGGAATATGCCCATGTTTTCCCCTCAGTTCCTCCAGGCTCTCCCTGGAGCTGCTGGAGGAGTGAGGCTCCTGTGAGCCTCCTGGGTTTCTTCCAGTTCTGGTGTGGGATAATAGTGATGCATCCAGTGCTGGGTCCCCAGGGCCCTACAGCTCCTTCTGAAATTCTGTTGCTTCCTTTAAGGATCTGTTTCTAATAGAATTCTTCAGTTTCCTTTGTCTTACTGTTCATTTGTTATTCCTGGTTCTTTCACAAGGCTGTGTCAGACTGAACAGTGAGCAGTACTCTTGGATGGTTTTACAAGATACTTTTTTTCTGCTACATTTGTGTTTTATTCTTTCCCTTTACCATCTGTTTGGGGTCTAATTAATGGCAGGGTGTTATTTCTTGATGTACTTCCACTCTTCCTGTAACCAGCCTGAGCAGTATATGTTCATTTTGAAACACTTCTGCTGCTGCTTCCTGATTTTTTTGTATTTGTATTTGATTGCATTGTGATGCCTTTTCCCTTCCCAGCTTTGCAGTTGTTTAAGTTTTGAGCTGTCCATTGTAAGCTGTTGTCAGTTGTGTTGCAAGTTTTTTGGGTTTTGGGGATTTTTTTTTTGAAGAGTTGTAATGAGTTGCATGTATCTGGAGCTCTGCTTTTACAAAAGTAGATTTTAATTCTGTTCTCACTCATTCCTGAAGTATTTTTCACCCTCATGTGCTTATTTGAAACCCAGAAGACTCACACGCTGCTCTTGCCTGGGTTCAGTGACAGTACAGCACCTCTTGGTCAGCAGTCTTTGTTATTTTTCTGTTCCATACCCTTCTCTTAGTAAGAAATTACTTAGAATTTTTTTTCTTTTTATGGATTTACCATTGCTTACATCCTGCAACTTCCCCTTCAGCCACAGATTCTTCTAGCATTAACAACAGGCTCTTATTGCAGAAACTGTGACTTAAGATTCAGCCAGTGATTGTGAATGTGTAAACTTTGATTCAAATTTTGGGTTCTTCTGTAGGATGGTGAGATTTTGATTAAGTTACTAAATTTTTGATAGAGGGTGCTGTGCAAGTTGAGCACAAACTAAAGCACTGTGAAGTCAGTCAGAATTCGGTCTTTCCTAGTCTCAATTCCTCACCTGGGAAATAGGGTGAACACTTGTAAAATTTGCAATCAGTTTAGACTTTATGGCCTTTGAGATGGAATTCTTGTAGGAATTTGTACTAAAGACTTGTATCTGCTGTGGCCTCTAAACCAAGCCAGGGATATTTGATTTGCTGAGGGTTTTGGGGGATGGTGTGGTGAATTTTTTTTTTTTTTTTTTTTATGATTAGGCATGCAAACCAGCTGACAGGACTGCTAAAAGAATTTTTAATTGCTACTGTAAACTGTAAGGCTTAAACACTTAGCAAGCATCCAATACTCTAAATCCACAAACCACAGGTTAGAGCTGAAGCATCGTGTTGCTGTCTCTTACCTTTTCCTGTGCTGGCCTTGCAGGGCATTGTGAAGAGGGACGAGGTGGTGTTCAGGGCTGCCAGGAGCCGCGGGGTCCCCGTGCTGATGGTGACATCCGGGGGGTACCAGAAGAGGACGGCGCGGATCATCGCCGACTCCATCCTCAACCTGCACAGCCTGGGGCTCCTGGGCAGGGAGAGGGCAGCCTGGCCACTTGGGAGTCCCAGCCTGGATCAGATGGTCAGAGACTCTGCTAAGGGCTTCAGCAACTTGTCACTGCAGTGACAGGTCACTGGATGCTAGTCACATCACCCAGAGGCAATAGAGTAACTCTGTCTAACTGCTGAATTTATCTTAAGCTAAGCAACACATCCTTTTAAACTAATTGAGATATGCACTCAAGGGTACTGTCTTTGTATCTAATATTGCTGTAGAAAGCTTAATTTGCTTCTCTGATTGGTGTGGGGGGTTTGTTATGTTGGAAGACCTATGCAGTTGGTATCCAAAGACTGTCCCAGACCTGTTTCAGATGGTGCAGCATGGTCTGAGGTGGGAGGAATACAAAGCTACTGTTTTGTCGGGGTTTTTTAAATACTGCATTTTATTTATTGCTTTTAAAATTGAAATACTGTTATAAAACGAGTTCTGTGCAGACTTCAACTGTCAGTTTAACACTAAAGGGAAGTGCAATACTGTAAAATCCAGGGCAGTTTGTTTATGGCTTTGAAGCCATAGGCAGTTAGAAGGAATGTTTATAAATCCATAGTTTATTCCTGTTGTTGATAGTGACTTAAATCTTGCTCATAAACACCTTGTGAAATAGAATATGAAACACCTTTGGCTCTATATGCAAATGAGCCATAAGGGCTCACCATTACCAGCCTGGTGTTCCTAATGAGCTCTGCATGTGACAGGCAACAGTTCCTATGCACTGTAACTCCCAGACAGAGAAACCACAGTCCAGTGAAAGGTGATTTTACTATTCTCAGCAAGCTTGCAGGAAAAACTGTGTGGAAATATGGGCTGTCTTATTATTGCCAGTTTGCCATGTATAAAACAGCGAGGAGTACATTTAAATAATTTTTCCCCAACTAGTGCTGTGTTTTTCATGTGCTCAGAGAGTAATGGTACTTCTAGTTGCAGTCATAGTTGGTAACCAAATCCTTCATTATTCTTGTTCATGGAGGAATGCAGTGACATTTCTCCATTAAGATAATGTGCAAACTTTATATGGAGCTTTTAGGAGGATTTGAGAACAAAGTAATGTATTCAAAGCAAATTCAGTTGCACTACCTGGGAAGTTTGGCTTTGTTCAAGTTGGTATATTTTGCATTAGGTACTGTTTGTAGTAGTGGGTTGTAAATGTACTAAACTGTGTATTTTGCAAGAGCTTTTATAACTTTCACTGTTTTGTACTACAGGTTTTACATCATGTTTAGGTTGGAGCCGTCCTGTGAGGGAACACTAGGATTTTCCTTGTAGTAGAATTGTTATGTAAGCTATTTAAGGAATGTTTAATTCTAATTATAATACTTACCTCATTTAGTGTTCATGTTTAGATCATGGGGTTTGTCCATTGTAGGAGTTGCACAACTGCTATAAATACCTGCTTTAAACCAGATCTAATCAATTGCACTAAGCTTAAGTTGCTACACTGGGCCTAAAGAGCACTTTTAAATTTTTTGCTAGAAGGACCATCAGAGTACGACTAATGTTGAGATTTATTTTTTCTATACTTTCTGATGTTACTGAAAGATGTTGTTATTCTTTCATATAATTTTTATAAACTTCTAGATTACATTTCTATGAACTGAACCCCCATTGTAGCACGATATAGTCTTCCCCGAAACATTTGCTGTTTGTGTTAACATGTTTCTATAATTTTCCCTCAGTAGAGATTAAAATGATGTTGAACAATGCTGACTGACTTCTTATCACTTCACTTACATCTTCTTGAAAAGATAGAACATGTATTTTTATAATTAAAGTGTATCTGAAACTTCAGTGAGTCTAAAGGGTGAGTAGTACAAGGTTTGTCAACAGACAACAGACTCTTCTCTGAGAGTTCAGTGGTGACTCCTTGAAGAGAGCTTGCAAGTTTTGTGTCCAATTACTTTTTAACATGTCATTGTAAGGGGTTAAAGTCACTTGCTAACTCCCAAGTTCTACTTCAATACCTACCTTGTAAGTCCTAATCTAAGTATTCTAGTATGAGAGGTGTTAAACTGGTAACTGAGCTGCTGATAAGGCTGCAGTCGTTTTAGAGGCTTTTTATAAATCCATCTTTTCAGAGAGCTGAATGTTTGCAGCAGAGCCTGCTGGCTCAGGCTCACCTATGAAATTTCTGATAAGCAGCAGACACATTGACTGCATTTCCATGTTTATTGTTAAGTTACAACTGGAAAACACACCATTCCTTCATAGTTTGAAAAATTTGGTGCCTTAACACAGAAAAGGAAGAACACTGTGTGTGGAATCTTATCTTTAAAGATTCCTGTATCTTACCAGATATATATATGGTATTCTGTGCTTTAATTGAGTTCTTTTGCTGCAATAATCTCTGTTAGATGAATAAATCAGTGCACAATGCTTTCAAAAGATGCAATTTTTAATCATGAGCTGTTTATAAATGGACTGTAAATATGGCTGGTCATGTAGACTATCATAAAAATTATACAGGAGACAGAGACAGACATGGCAGAGGCTGAGGAGTTGGAGTCTGACAGCTGGAGAGGGCTTGAACTACCAATAAATAACTCATGGGGGGAGAGGGAGGCTGAAAATCCTAGAAAATTTTTTTCTTTTGCTAGAGCTTTCCAGAGGAAAATTTATTTGACCTATATAAAAAAGATACACATTTCACCAAACCATTTTAGTGTTAAAAGTCATTTCATCTGTTTACATTTGCTTTTGGTATTTTCTCATTAAATGGAGAGCTGTGCTGCAGATGACCAAGATGCACAGTCTCTCAGTGTTTCTTTACAAACACAAGCAGAACCAGTGAAACTCTGGGTTTGGCTGTGTGGGAGTTAAAGAGGAAACTACCATTGCTGTTGGTATCTGTATGTGTACATCTCTTTGTTCTGCACTGCATGGTGATTGTTTAACAGGTTTCTCCTGCCACCAAGGACTGAATTAACTCCTCCTTGCAGAGAGAGGCTGGTGAGGAAATTCCTTGAGCTTTTTGCTACCAAATAACCTGGACCCAGCATTCCCAGGCCAGTTTACAGCTGGATATCCTCAATGTGTGAGCACAGCACTGAATTTAGAGAAGAATACAGACTTGTCCCTTCTTCAGGTTTCATGTGCTTGCCTTGCTTCTTGCCAGTTCAAGGCAAACAATAGCCGTCATTGTCCTGAAGATAAAATCTTCAGGGAGAGAAGTGTGTCTGATAGGAATAAGGCTCCTAATGAAGCGTGTGATGGTTGAGTTGTCAGCTAATTATCTTTTCCATCTGTTACCTAACAGAATTCTGCAACACTAGGATTTAAGGTTTGTCAAGTTCTGCTATCTTTCATTCTAAACGTGGACATGTCTGCCAAGGCTAACAACAAAATGACCACATTAGGATAATAAATCTCCAGTAAGCAGCCTGAGTTATTTATATTGGATGAACAAGGCTGCAAGTAGAACTGGGGTGTCTTTTGGGTTGCTGGAGGTGGGAGGGCTTTAAGAGTTGAATACTTTCATATTCAGCTTTAGCTGTGGGAACATTTGAGCCTGAGACATGAAAGAATGCAGACCTTTCAAAATACGGTATGTGAGAAAAATGTATGATTTAGTGTTTCCATTTCCATAGAGGAAATAGCAATACTCTGCTTGAACCAAACGATAAATTTCCTTTAAACTTGGTCGTATGATGATCAGAGAAACAAATTCTCTCTCAACCCCTGTCAGAGTACCTGAGGGCAAAGTTGGGAGTCTTAGAGCCACCTGCTACCTACAGGACATGGTTTTGTTAGTCACTGAGAGGAGGATGCACTTTTCCTCTTTTTGAAGGCTTTTTAAACAAGCTTAGAACAAGAGATAGAGGTGTCTGTCAAATTCATAAAAAAAATATCAGAATTGGGTTTGTGGCTGCTGCACTGTCAGACCAATCGTAAGCGTGACTCAGTCTTGGACAAACCCACACCTTTTCCTTCAACAGAGAATTGAGGGGCAATATCATCAGTGTTTCTGCTTTTGAGCTGTTTGACACTGTTTGAAATTGCAGAGATTGGAAGGACCTCAAAGCTCATCCAGTCCCACCCTTTGCCATGGGCAGGGACACCTTCTGCTGTCCCAGGGTGCTCCAAGCCCTGTCCAGTCTGGCCTTGAAGTGTGTGAGGTTCAGCATGTAATACATCTTTCCAGCCTTGCCTCATACAGAAATGTGGCAGGAAAAGGCCATTTTGGTCCTTCTGTTACTGTGAAATGCATCTTCAGCTCTCTGTGTAGCACTAAACATGGAAATAACCAGGAAGAGCCTTAGATAGGACAAGGAGAATAGTGCAGAATCATTCCTGGCTGCAATCAGGGCTTGGAATAAATACAGCTAAAGCAATAATTATCACTGCTGCCTTTACATCTCTTCAGTCTGAGGCAAAAAAGATCTTTGGGTGCTGCTTGGGGTGTTAAAAGTGTGAGGAGGATGCAAAGGGAATTTGTGGCCAGCGAGCCGCTCAGTGTTGGAGCTGGGTGGAGCAGTCCTGGGGCTCTGCTCAGGATCACCATCTGCAGCACTGCAAACAGCTGGAGCCCACAGGGAAGAGTCCTGCTGGCAGTGACTGCCAGCAGTCAGCAGGACTGGTTTCAGACATGTTTCCTCCTGGCTTGTACAAGGGATGGTTCAGTCCAGTTTGGTTTTGAATTAAGGGAGACTCAGTTACATTGTGTTGAAGCAGACATTCAATTTCCAGTGACCGACTTAAAACCTGCTCCCACCAAAGTGTTTCTTGTTCCTCAGCTCTGTGGAATGATCTGTGTGCTGAGAGTCAGAAATGGCTTTCTGTGGGCTATGGCAGGAACAGGCAAAAGTTTCTAAGGATGATCCTGTCAGGAATGTGCAGTCCTGGATTAGCATCACCTCATAACACAGTGCAGGTTTATTGAACAGGTACAGTAATGTTATAAGAGATGTGGTATTAAAATGAAGTTGTTTTAAATTTTATTGCATTCACAATAGATTAAGTGCTCAATTTAACAAGCGCTTGAACTACTGTGTAAATCCTTCCATGAGCCCTTTCTTGGTCCATCTCATTATGCAATATAATTGTGTGGCCAGGCTTGTTTCCAGGAAATCTCCTCTCTGGCCCTGTGGCAATCTCACCATCATGAGGCTCTCCCTGCAGAGAAGAGTGAAAAAACATGGCAGTGGAAAAGATGACCAGTATTTACAAGCAGCTGATGAGAATCTCAGCTACTTTGGTGGGGTTGTTTAACCTTGGAGTGGGAAATGCAGTGTCCTGAGGAGAAGGTGATGCCAGCAAGCCTCTCCATGGGAATGCTGTCAGATGAAGTGTTGGCATTGTGTGCATGGTCTGTCCTTGCTTATGCAGAAGGGCCTAGTGGGTTTATATTGTAATTGGAGTAAATAACTCTTGAATGTGTGTTGAATTTGGAAGTCTGATGTGGCTCAATTAAAATGTGATTAGGTTTTCTGTCTCCGCTGTAGAGGCTGTAAGTGCTCTGGAGAACTGCTTAATGTTGAAGGCTGGCCTGCTGCTTTTGGCTGAAATGCAGCTCGAAATATGCAATGCTCTGAGAAATTCCAGGACTCCCACTAGGTCAAAAAATTTTCTCCCAACTCTAGCATTTAATCAAGTTTCCTAGTAACATGTCTCCATGTATCACAATCCTTATTGCTTGGAAAGCCACCAGCTTTGCAATGAGCTGAGAGTTTTTGTTATATGTGCTGGACAACATTCTCTAGGTAGAGAGATCTGATTAAAACAATTTCCATCCCTTCTGGTTTCAGACAGCATTTGTGTTACACGCTCTTGTTTTACAGTGTGTTACATGCTTTGAGTGAGATTAATTTAGATACACTGAGTATTTATCTAGTCTAATTCTATTCATTACAGTATTTTTAATCAGCTTAACCTGGAATAATATGTCCGGGATCCAGTCACTTAAATCTGGGCTGAAGCAGAAATGAGCTGTACTCTCAGAAGTGTACTTGGCATAAATCAAAACGTTGTGGACGAGGCAGGAGATCCTAAAAATCCCTGAGCTAGTCGTGTTGGGGTGACCATGCTGACTGGGACTCAATAATGTCTCACTTCTGTACAGTAAACCTTTGGTAGAACTGTGTCCAGCTGGTATTATTATGGACTGTCACTTTCCTGGGGAAAGTACAGAAAGGTTCACGCTACCCAAGGTAAGACACAGTGCCCCTGTGCTCTGGTCTGAAACTGGCTGACAGCACGGCTGAAGTCTCACCCAGACCTTTCTTGGTTTTTGGCACTTTTGATGACGTTGTTCAGAGATAGTCCAATAAATTGTTTAATGACTCATTTTCAGCTGAAGGAACAGTATGATTTGCATGTGGAACCAAAAACCTCTTCCTTTGTTTGCCCACCTAAAGACATTGATAATACAGTAGTTTTACAGTAAAAAAGGCACTAATGTTCCATGGAGTCTCAGTGTACTCAGTATTTATGACTCTAGATCCTCTAGATCCCACTTATTCTAGATGTGCTCAATTTGAGCTGATTTCAGCAGTCTTCATAGTTGAGTGGCTTGATTTTTTTTATTTCAAGATAATCTTGGGAAGCAGAGTTAGAACACTTCATATCCTGGGCCTTCCAGCAGCTTCTCCATGAGGTGAAGACTTGTCTGTGCCTGTCCTGTTCCTGCAGCAGCACTGGGAGGTGTCTCTGTGTTCTTGTGGTTTCTTAAAGAAAGAAAAGGTCCTAACCTTGGAAGTGGGGCATCAGAATGTGTTGGCAAAATTCTGAAACGTTTTGGGCACTCTGGGCTTATTTTAGTGCGTGTTAAGCACCTCGGTGGCTTTCTGGGGCACACCTGCCCTGAGTGGCCAAGGGCTGTGCAGGAGGTGCCTGGGGAGCTCCTCACTCCATGCCCAGAGCTGTAGCCACTGGAGGACACTGCCTCGTTATTGCTGGGGAAATGAATCACCACAAGTGTAAAATGCAAATGATGGAGGTTGCCTTAACTTTATCTTGGATAAGATGGATTTTTGTATTTTGCCATATGCTCAGGTTCTGCTTTGAGTGGAACTGGTGCCCAAAGGCAGCTGTGCTGCCATGCCCCAGGTGACAAGGAACGCCTGAGCTCCTTACTCAGTGCCTCGAGGGCAGCAGAGCAACCCTGGAAGACCCTGCAAAATTCAGAGCTAAGCTTTGGCTGCTGCAGGGTCTGGATGGGCTGAGGGCACTTGGTTTGCTCAGCTGGAGAAGGGAAGATTGAGGTCAGAGCTCCCTGGGGGCTGCAGCTCCTCCCGAGGGGCTGCTCCGATCTCTGCTCCCTGGGACAGGGACAGGAGCCAGGGAACCCAGCTGGAGCTGGGCCAGGGGAGGTCAGGTTCTGGAGGATTTAAACTCTGATGATGACATTCCAAGTTAAGATGAGTAAATGCATTGGGATCCTTTAGCACTAAATCACAGTGGTGTTGTTTAGATGCTGAAAAGATAAACCAAAAATCACTCATTTAGTAATATTTTAGAAATTATTTTAGGTGTCTACCTTTTAATATCTTTTGACATATACTTTTTAAGTGATTTATCCATGCATATATAAAATTTCTCTTTTGCTTTAAATAAAGCAGAACTAGGTATTTGATATTTAGAATCCTCATAATTGTTCTAGGAATTTTAATTTGGATAAAGATTTTGGCATGGATGATACTTTACAAAACAGTCCCAGGTCTGGATCTCATTCATCACAGATCTTGAAAAGAAATGTCCCTTGGCTTTCAGATAGGGCCGTGGAATTTTTTAGAGGATGAATACGAACTATGAAGTGTATGTACATTTAAATATAGGTTCTTTTAAATATGCAGAGCTTCCATAAGGATCAGGTTTCTACACCTTGCATTAATTGTAAACATAAATTTGTAATCTATTATAGGCAACGCATTATAGAATAACAGAATCCCAGAATGGTTTGAGTTGGAAGGGACCTTAAATCCCAATCCAGTTCTTAAATCCAGTGCCACCCCTGCCATGGGCAGGGACAGCTCCCACTGTCCCAGGTGCTCCATGCCCTGTCCAGCCTGGCCTTGGACACTTTCAGAGATCCAGGGGCAGCCACAGCTTCTCTGGGCAACCTGTGCCAGGGTCTTACCTTTATATTATGCTGGTTTTAAATATGCCAGAATTTGTCAAATAAACTGATTTCCTTGAATTAATTCTGTTCAGCTCAGGCATGAGTGGAAACCAAAGTAATTGCTGTATATTTATTTTTTGTAGCTGGCAGATGTTTGTCCTTGCAGAGTTTGCAGAGGGGTGCTCACCACAGACCCCCCCAATCTGTGGCTTGGGCTGGGGCTGGGGCTGGCCCTGAGCTGGGTTTTGGGCAAAGGAGAAACACAAGGACAAGGGTGAGGGGGGAGCAGACAGGGTCCTGGAATGCCTAGTGTGAAAGGTTTTGTCTATGTCTGAGCTTGATGCCTCCAGTCCTGAGAAGGGGTTTATGAGCTGTGCTCTGTCCTGCTGAACCTCAGAACTACTCCTGGTGAGCAGAGTGAAGCTCAGACATCCATCTTGTCACATTCAGGGCTTGTCACTGGGCACATTTGGAGTGTGGTTACTGCAGCCAGAGTTTGCTTTAGATGTGGCACTGGGATTATAAAGTGCAGTATTGGGTTTTGTTAAAGTAACTGAGTTCACATTAGCAAAGCCTGGCAGTTCTGACACAGAGCTTTTAGACTTAGACCATCGTTTGCCTTGGGCCTGACCTAAATCCCTGGTATTTAGGGACAAGCAACAAATTAAGTCTTGTCTCTGTTCAGACTCTGTTCCTGGCCTGTGCTGAGTGCACCACTAACAGAGCCAGCAGTGGCGGTGTCTTTGCCTGAAACTGTAATAAATTGCATTTATTAATGGCAGATTATATAAACTTCAGCCAAGTCTTTATCACCACTTAGGCCAGACACCAGATAAACAGTTGGCAGCAAGTTTGTGCTCTAATAAAATTGCACATGAACCTTGAACTCCGTGTTGTGGTTTAAACACTTTAAGAAATTAGTTGGTTGCTCAGCAGTGTAAACTGGACACTTGAGGCTGCTGTGCCACATCTGCTGAGAATGCCACCCTTGGCTCTCTGTGGGGCTGCCCTGGCCCCTGCCCTGGCCCCCAGTGCCCCTGCAGGATGAGGAGAGCAGAGCTGGGGCTGCCCAGAGCCCACGCGTCTCCGGCGCTGTTCCCCGCACTTGGCTGTGCCTCACACTTTATTCCTTGGGATGAGTTTCCCTTCACATCTGGCTTGCCATTCCCCCTCAGAAGCGCCCTTTGCTGCCAGTTGCACTCCAGGAAATTCCCCCCTGCTGGGAAGAGACTCCCTGCTCAGGACATGCTGGAGCTCCCAGGGACTGTGCCCCCAAATTAAAGCAAAGTGACAACACATGTATGTCATTTTGGCTAGTGGGGCTGGAGCAGCTCTGGCAGCGTCAGGGAGAGCAGTGAAGTTTTCCTAAGATTTTTTTTTTTTTTTAGCAAGTCTTTGAAATCCTTTTTGACATCTGCTCTTTATTACACAACATAACTGTCCTTTTAGGAAAAGAGACATTTTTCATTATTAATTTCTAAGTTAACAGACCCATTTCCAAGTGCCTACAATAAGTGTGAGGGCTTTGCTTTCTGGTGCTTTCGCTATACAGCTGAGTCCAACTCTAACACTGTTCTATGTCTGCATTTACCTTGGTCACAACAGAAAGCAGGTTTTTATCAGAGGGCCAAGGTTTGGTTTTTATGGAAGAAATAGTATGACTCTGTCTGAATGAGTGACATGAAACTCTGGGAAGTAATCTGAACCTCACAGCCTGTTAGATCTCAACTTCATCAGCAGAAGCATCTTGTTTGTTCTCTATAGGGAACACACTGTTGCTTTCCCCTTTACCATCCCAAGGATCATACTGAGTTTTCTTCTTTTACACCGAAATCAAGAAATACGTAAACTTTATGGAATTTTAAGTAATCTGTAAGGATTTTTAGGCAGAGGGATGGAACATCAAAAAGCAAACCTCTGTTTCCCCTTTCATGCCAGACTGCTTTCTGTATGTGTGCTTCTGGAACAGCAGCACAGGGCTGGGACTGCTCTCAGGGAGCAGGATGCTGTGAAGGGCCAGGGGCTGTAATGGCAGTGGGCATCTGTGCTGCCCTGAGCCTCCAGTAATTACTGCAACACTGTCAGTATTTGCACACCTGGGAAAATGATCCAGGCACCTATTTTTGATTTTTGCTGTGCTTGACTCCAAATTATG
>VXBQ01012579.1:0-104237 GCA_013400175.1 Phainopepla nitens
CTCTCCCCTCTGTATTTAATCTCTTTTTTAATATGTGCTTTTCAACTTACCCCATTATCCAAAACCTACTGCATTGTGTTAACCCACAGCTGTGTGCTTATACAGCAGATCAAAGACCAATTCAGAGGACTTTGTCTATTTTTGGTGATTATAAGGAGAACCTAGAGAACTTAACAGTTTAGCAGATCAGCTCTGTAGAAGAAGAAGAAGAGCTGTTACACAGAGGTCTTTGGGAAGACCAACATATGTGCTAAATCTTAGCTGCAGCCAGAACCTGAGAGTAGAATGTATAGCATGAGGCACACATGGAGTGAATTTGGCATTTCTAGTATTGCTGGAATGCATTTCAAAAGTGAAAATATATAGTTACAGATAGATAGAGATATGTGAGTACATATAAACACACACACACATGCACTTCACAAGCTGGTGGAAAAAAAGGATTTGTGTTTCATTCCTACTTCAGTATCACTGGCCTGGTCCTGATGAGTTCGTGTTTGTTGTCAATATCTTACAAAGAAAAATAAATAGCAAGCCAATGCACCATGAGGAAACAGTCTGTGACTTCAAAGTAAAAGAGATCAGTCAATACATTTTACTGAGGCCTTTTTGTTATTTTCAAAGAATGTAATAGTTGTTTAGGATGTTTTGATCAATAAGTTTGACACACTGAGCATTTCAAACCATATCAACAGTCTACAAGTCTCAAAAAAGGTCTCTGTTCTTTTTCTTTTACACAAGCCCCTTTTGTCCCTAGTGAATGTGACAAAGGATTTCAGTACTTCTGTAGTGATAGCTATCTTGCTTTCACAAAATTCTTTGAGAATCACATATTCAGCAGTGTACCTGTTTTCTACACAAGTCCATGAGAAATGTCATTTATTAGACTTATATTACCCGTGGGTATGATTAGTACTTTCCCCAAACATGGATACTACACCAAAAAATTTATTTCCTAAATGGGTTGAAAGGTAGAAGGAAAAAAAAGGAGCAAAAAGTGTAAGAATAATTCCTTATGTAAATTTAAGCTATCACCAGGCCCTGTAGGCAAGGATAACTCAGGTTCTTGTTTAAAGATCCCTTGGGGCGGATTAGAGTGCAAGGACACCAAACTATCGGTTTGTAAATACATGAACAGTTGTGTGAGTGAGCCAGTTGTGTAACAGAGGACATTGCATGACAAAAAATACTATCTGCCTCTTCAGAGTCTGCTTCTTATCAGCCTGCTCCCTTATCTGGCTCAAATCCCAGCTTGTAGCCTCCGTGGTGGGTACTCACCCCTCAGTCTTATTCGGATCAGAGGTTTCATCACCACATGCATAAACTCTCCTCCTCCCCTTTGGCTGGGGGCTGGGTGGCACAAGCCTGGCTCCAGCAAAGCACCCTACTGCTCTTGCAAATGGCCAATTGCTTGAGTCAGTAACCACTAACATTTCAATCTCTCACTCAATGTTACTTTTTTGTCTTTTTTTCATCATATATTTTTTCTGCAAACACAGAGTAATGTATGCTAACACATTTTTTATATATGTGCATGTTTAAAATTATTTCTTCCTGCATTTCTTAACTATAAAATATTATATGCTAATCTGCACAATATTATTTTGAGAGTTTCTTCATATATGTTAGTGTTTATACAAACATACACACATGCACACATATATGGTACATATATATTAATAGCTTAAACAAATGACACACAATTTCACTGCCATTTCAGGAATCCTAGACCTAGGACAGGCAAGGGCTATGATTTTCTCTTAAAACTTGTCTCAGCAAGATGTCACACTAGTCAAATGATATCTTTCATGTACTAGAGCATCTAAAAGAATACTAAATGCTCACGGGTGATTTCTTCCCTTAATCTTTGTTGAGTACAATGGGACCTCAAGCAAAGAGTTCTTATAAAGGCGTTGTGGACACATGAAGTCACTGCCTATTGAGTCCCACCAGATGCCTAATAGTAGATATCTAATGTCATTTAATATGCTCAGAGCTGTTCCTCCTTTTTCTAGTTATCATTTCAGAAGGGGATGAATCTCCTTTGGGTGCTGTTTCTTATCTACAAATCCTAAACAGGTAACTTTAAAGCTCAATAATATCTCAAGCATCTTAGGATGTGGGTATTTTTAAAATTGAATTATCATCCCTGAAGTCTTTATTCATTTGGTAAAGATGGTATCAATCAAAAAGGAAAGAGATGTGGGATACAGATATCCATTCTTTTTCTAAAGTTTACTTGTTTCTTCTATGTTTTTAAAATTCTGTGAACCTTCAGGCAGTAGAAGAGCTATGTTTAAAAAAGAAATTTCCATCTTTTTCATCTTCTGGGAATGAGTCTTTTAAATTATCATGGAGTGATAGAGATGAGCTGTGTTCTGCAGGTGTCTATTTTTATTGTCTATATAGAGAGCTTAAGATAACTCCCTCAGGATTAAATAGGTATTTCTATACTGCTAAATTTATGACAGACTGTATTTTTTCTTTGCTTACCTTCCTCTTTTCCCAAAGAAAAATTGTACTGTGTGGCTGTAGAACTATCAAGGCTGACTAGGCTCTCTTCACTGGTGAATGGGAACTGTCAACTCCAAATGCGTAAAAGATATTGGGGTACGGTTTGGACTTGCAAGATTTCTTTCTCATATTGTTTCTGCAGAGAAAAAATCAGGGTAAACGCAAAGTAATAAAAAATGAAAAAAAAGGGATTTTAAGGAACATACCAAGATTGGGTCACCTTTCAATTGCTTCTTCAGTCACACAAATCTCCAAAATATTGAAACATCAGGCTTGTTTATGAAGCAACACTACAGAATTTCCTTTTTCCTAATTTATGTTCAGTCCTATTCTGTTTTTTTTTTAATAAAGTGGAAAGTACATACCTATTATATCTCGTAATTAGTAAGACTAGAAAGTTTATTAAGACTTCCATTATTTTTCTCCATTGATAATTACAGTGGCAATATGTTCTTCTCCTTTACTTGCTTGATAAGTCAGAAATATTGCTACAATAATAATAAAAAAGAGAAACTTGGATGCAGGCAGAAGTAAACTATTATTACTAAAATTTACTTTAAAATGCTATGAATCAAAATTAAATTTAGAAAAAGACAGGTGTTTGTTCATGTGCAATGAAAATAAGTTAAATTTGGAGCAAATTTAGAGGAATTTATGTAAAGCAAGTACTCACAGTAAGAGAAAAGGAATTAAAAATCCACAAAAAGACTAGAAAGAGGAAAATGATGGGTGCAAAAAAAAAATCATAAGATAATTCCTAGAGTTTACCTTACCCCATACATTGACCAGCCATGAAGAGAAAGGAGAATGATTGCTTCAGAACACAATTAAAAATCATTTAAATACTCTGTTATAAATGCATTTTTTCAGACCCTTCCTCTCTCATCATGACCAGAAAATCAAGTAAATATATAGTGGCTTTCTAATTAGTGGGGTTTTTGAGTGTTACTTTTTGTTTGCTTGTTTGTTTTAAGTTTTAGGGGGTTTTTTGGGTTGTGTTTTATTTTTTTTAGTTGTTTTTTTATTTTTTTCCTTTCTCTCAGACCTCACAACTGACAAAAAATTTCCCAATATGTGCAATAGCAACAGCTCAATTACTGCTAAAACAGGTTTTCTGCCATGGTGGTTTAGTACCAAAACTCTAACTTGCTCAGAAATATGCTTTACAAGATATTCTTTTCTCCTTTTAATGAAAAAGTCATCAGATAGAATTAAGAATAAAAGAAAAGTGTCAGTCTTCAGAACAGATAAAAAGAAGGAAGAGAACCATCAAGTAAAAGAGAAAAAAATCTCTGTTAAATGGAAGAAACCAAATCTATTATGCCTTTTACCAGTGATGGTTCCACATTATAGCAGAAAAAAAAATAAAAATCACATATGTTTCAAAGTAATAATGATAGGTAAATGAAAATTATAGTACATTTTTTGTTGAGAAAGTTTCATGCACCTGAAAGTGTTACAAGGCTTTCTTCATCGTAAGATTGTGGTAATACCCATAGAATTTATTCTTCATGAAAAGACTGTAGTAATATCTTTGACACGTGCACTGATTTGAAAAAAAGAAAACCTTAAAAATAATTAAAAGCTTGAACCAAAATTTATTTATATATGTACATATGTACAATAACTGCTTTTAACTATAAGCATAAACCCCAAAGTATCTATATTTTCCCTATTCCTAAGTCTATTCACACATGAATTTGAGGTGTTTTTTTTTAAACAAAAAAGATAGATAAACTATGTTGTGTAATCTAATGTAAATAGCCTAAAGGTAAAAGCCACACAATCCCACAAAAGATCAGTTTTTATTTTCTGCAACTACCTGCTTTATTTGTCAGTGAATAGTGACAAATATCATAAGTTTGAAACATAGTCGAGCCTTTAAGGAAAGAGATATTTTCTTTTTGGCCAAAGGTAATTATAAACTATGTTATAGCTGAAATGAAAGCTGCCTGCTATTTCGTGCGTGTAAATCTGAAATGAATCAGTCCCTTAGACTTGTCAGTGTAAATAAATTATTTAATGCATAAACAACATATTTGCTTTTTGTAATAAAATTGCAATCACTTTGTTTTAGAATAATTCCAAAGTAAAACAAGTCTTGTTGAGACTCCATTTTGTTTTAATGAGAAAATTACATACTGGATTCTTTCTCTTTCTTAGCCTTCCCTTTCAATGGCCAACAACAATGATTTTGAAACAAAGAGAGACAGATTTCATCAGGGATTTGATTGCTGTTGATGAATACTGTAAATAGTTGTGAGACAATGTAAAATGAGGACATGACTGATACAGTAAACAAACAAGAGAAGGCACCACAGATACAGATAGTCAGAAAAATAGCAGCTTATGAAACAGAAGCCAGTTAAACCTGAATTTATCCATCGAGATAAAGGATAGATTTTTTTAGACAGATTTTTTTTTATTAAAGTCAACGAGACTCCAGTAATATTGAAATTTAGAAGCCAAAACTATCGAGAAGAAAAATGTGAGCACAGGCAAAGAGGTACTGCGTGCTCTGCAAACTACAGGAGGTTTAAAGACTAGAGGTTTGTGTCTTATATCTCTTGCTAGGTCTGAGGTTATGAACAAGCAGCTACTTAAATATTGTTTTATTTAAGCTGGAAATGAATTCACGTATCTTATGTAACTGAAATTATATTGGATCTTGCTTATCAATATTGGCTTATCAGAAACTTTGTTTTAAGGTTTGAGATTAGTTATATTATACTTTGACTCAAGCTTTGGAACATACAAGTTAGACATTGTATTTAAAAAAAACCCAAAAAACCAAACAACTCCAAACCATCAAAACCTAACAATTAATAGCAGTTAATTTTAGACAGCTAAAACAGGAAAGCAGTTTTTACAGAGATGGATTTCTCATTTTGGTTAGTGATTTTAGGATGGAATTATTTTTTATTTGGAAACTGTTTTTTTCTTTTGCTTAAAAACATGACTAGCCTTGACTTAATATTTAAGCACGTGAGTTGTATGACACCTTGTAGGCAGAATGCACCTTGATTCCCCCCACAGTCCATTAAGTTAGACTAATCCAAAGCATAAGCCAAACAGTCTGTGTGTTAAATGAACCACTGCCTAGGGCTAGCTGAAAGAAATGTTCGATATTGATGAGTGTCCTTCAGTAGGCACTGAAGTGAATGTCTGCATCTATCAAAGGTAGCCAGTGCTGGTATCCATCAGTTATATAACAGAAATCTGCTAGGGTTCTGTGCTCAGAAATGCGAAATCTCAGTTCTGTTTTTCTCCAAAACCCAGAGAAAATTCAATCTCCCTGAAGTCCAGGAAAGATCTAGCCATCAGACTACAAGGCATTCTGGGAAAAGTTGTTACCATTTCCTCTGCATGAAACTGGATGGTTAGACAGTCAGGAATGTAGGAGTCACATAAAATTAATGGATTGCATCACTGAAAAATAACTAGATGATTTGCTTGGGAGCAAAGAGCTGTAGGGTCAATACAACATTTCTCTATATATTTTGAATTAGTAAATCTCTACATAATTAAAGAGACAGAGAGACTTGGAGTGTTATCCTTAATTGGTCCAACCAACTAGAATGTTTTGCAGAATAAATTATACACTTTTTAAAGAGTGTAGGCCGAATAAAAGGCCATGACAAAAGTAACAAGGTTTTGGGAAAGAATATAAACAATCTTACATAATAAGTGCTGCCTGAATCACAAAGTGAGTCATAACACTGGGTAATTCACATTTAGAACAAGTTTATGTTTTTCATGTCTGTATTCTTAGAAATATTCTGTGGTGCTTTTGCTTTCATTCATTTTTTTAAGCACACTTTAATTAAGATAATCATCCAGCATAGGAAATTACTTTCTTTCACATATATATAAACTTGTAGAAACAAATAATGTAAAAGCAGATTTTTCCTTTCAAAGCAATATTTGCATTTTGGGATATGTTATTTCTTCTAGTGCAAAATTCCTTAGTAACATCATTCATATAGTGGAGGAATTCATGTTTTTTGTTAAATCTTCAGAGACATTATCTAGGTTTTTTTCAACTCTTTAGTGACATCTTAAGTGTGGATCATGCATGCTCCCTTGCAGTCCTGGTCCCCGATCCTCTGGATGGGCAGAGCTGTTAGTACACATCCCAGATCCCCACCTGCTTGTACGGTTTTTTTTTGTCCCTTTTAGCTGAATCGAAGGAGAATGTAAGAAGATGCACCCTTGAGTCTCACACTGAAAGGAAATTAGAATGCCTCTAGCCTCAAGACCTGATAACTCATACCCAATCCCTTACTTTAATGTCTACGACTCACTTGTTTTTTCTTCCGCTCCTTTGAACCACTACAGAGGGAAATGGGCTTGGCATTAGGGATACAAAATATGGAGGAGTACCCCTTTTACTGTGGAAATATATCCATAGCAAGAAACAGGGAAAAGTTTATGCTGTTTCCTGCAGCAATTTAGTAGTTCCTGTAAAAAGATAAAATCTCTTGCGATTATGGGAAAAAATATTGATATCCTGTCCCATTCTGTTTTCATTCTTCTTCTTTCTGGGGATCTCAACAGAGGGGCGTGTAGAAAGAATATATAGTTATTTAGAATGGATTGGAGGGAGTGAAAGAGATCATACCATGGTAACTAACTGTTCATTCTCCACTAGGCAGAGTGGCTGGTAAAAGTGAAAATATTTTAGCAGTCTGAAATGAGTTTCCAGAAGTCATATTTCACCTTGCTAGTGTTTGAATAGAAGCAGGAAAAGACATTTCATTTCCTCCCCCTTTATCATAGGAGTAATTTACGAAGCTCTGCAGCTTGTTGTGTTTTGTTACTTTTACTCTACATTCTTTTTTCTTTTTATTCTTCCTTTGCCTTTTTATCTAGAAATACTTCTGGCATGCATCACTGTCACAGGTTGCATGAGGATTAACCCTACCGACATTAATTAGCTTCTCTATTTTATATTTTATTAAACCAAGAATCTAAAGATGGAAAATGTTCAAATTGTTAGAAATCATTTTATATTGAAGGCCTGATTTTCTTTCCTATTACTTTCCCTCTTGAAATAAACCCCATTGATGAGTGTTCTAACCATCAATACCTGTTCTTAATAAAATATTTTGTTAGAGAGAATTGGAATCTCACTTCATGAGAACAACATTTTTTCAATAGATTTTCAAAAGAAACAGAATATCTATTTTTTGGAATAGCTGGACAAGAAGATGAACAAGTACTGTGTGAAGTGCTAATGAACAGCAAACATAAAAGGGAAATTGACAGTCAGTGGAAATAGCAAAGCACCTCCAATATAAATATAGAAGTGATGTTCTAAGATTCTTTTAATCTGCTGGAATCCTACACCTCTATCTACATTAGTCCAATTTCTTTCTCTTCATACGCATTTTGCTGGAACGTTGGAATTTGAGGTGTCCCTGCAGTTCATTTTTTCCACCTGTCACAAAAAGTAAAGGGGGCCTAAATGAGATATGTTCTTTGGTCATATAGATGACAAATAAATATACCAGACAATTGGGGTTTGTGTCCAAAAATATCCCAGCAGGGTGGGACGACCAAGAAACTCACTAAAACTGTTCCATGAGTTTCAGAATGGGTATTTGAGAACAAGTCTAGAAAAATGCAAAATTCAACATTCTAAAGAAATAGATAAATAGTATGATAAATAGATAGATAAATAGATAGATAGATAGATAGATAGATAGATAGATAGATAGATAGATAGATAGATAGATAGATAGACAGATAGACAGCTGTGCATATCATATACAGTCACACGAGAGAAAATCCAACAGAATATGGCATAAAATAAAAAAAATATGGAAAGGTGAATCCAATGATATAAGAACTCAGCTGCAGCAACAAGTGTAAAATTGTCAGATATCTCATAAGATGGAGTGTAGCACTCTGACTTGACACAAGTAAGGCCACTGAGTTAGAAAATAAAGTCAGTGAGATAAAACCAGGATTGATACAGCACTTCTACATTATTATATTTTCTTTTTATATTACTTTAAATTATGATGATGATTAGTACTATTGTTTAATTTTGCATTGTCTTTACCTTGTCTTGGGTTAAAAAAAAATAATTAAGGTATATTTAAATTAAATCTTTCTTATAATTCCAGTTAGCTTACAGACATTATTGGATTGCTCAGAGAAGCATGTATTTCTTAAGGATGATTATACAAACAGGCCTTAATGAATTTATCCAAACAGAGTTATGCTACAATGATAAAAAGCTAATGGTAAGAGTATATTCATTAGCAAAAACTGTGGATATTTGTCTAAAGCACAAGCTGGGAAGAATAAAAGAGCAATGAATTCCTAAGTTTCTACATAGCCTAATATAAGAGGATTTTGAGCCATACAGCTGTGCTCTGTATAGCAATGAATCTACATAGACCTATTTCTGTTTAGGAGCCACCACAAGGTTCATGGTTTTGTTCATGATTCAGTGGACCAAATCTAAGTGTTCATTGTACACAATAGATTAAATTGCTATTCTGAAAAAATGATCTTTTAAGAAAGAATTGAGATTATTTTTGCCACAAAAATATTTCACCTTTATAAAAACTATTTTAATAGCAGAAAGAGGATCAAAATCAAGGTTTATTTCCCTCACTTTCATATATAATATATATAGAGAGAAGAACTAGAGGAAACTATTTCCTTCCCTTAGCAGATTTCATGATTAAAAATACTTACGTGGCCTTGCAAGGCAAATTGGCTTGTATCTTACAACTCAAAGCTGTCTTTTAGCTCATATGTAATGCTTTAAAAAAAATGGCACAGGTTCCATCTGTGGTTTTGATTTGCTCTCTTCTAAAAAAATCTGTTGTCACTTCGATTTAGAATGTTGCCTTGCAATTTTATCACAAAATATTCACACTAAGCAGTCCTGTGTGTCAGTTAATTTAGGCATACAGATGCTAGTGCATGCACACGCATACACACACACACACTGAAACACATATTTTATACAGTTCATCACATTTTCAAGACAGGAATAAGAGTTTATTTTGGCAATTATTTATCCCAAAATGTAGGCTCAGACTTGTCACATATGGGATTTTGTGTGTCTTCTTGGCTAGTGTCTTTCATGGCCAAAGCGTTAATTTTCTATTCAACACTCAGCAATCAACAGGTTAGGGGAAGATTACAGATAATGTTGTGAAAGGTGATTTTTAATCTTGTGTTTTGAAGCTGAACTACTTTTACTGAAACTTCCAATTATGAGAAAAGCACAGCAGAGATTTAATGAGTTCAATGTGTTGATGCATTGGGGATGCATTTAGTATACTATGAATTCCAAGTGAATTTGGATTGCTTTGGTGTAGTAACTCTGATACCCTTTTGATGTATTAGATGACCTGCAGAACTGACTTGCAGTTCTCCAGAATGTTTTACAATTATAAGATATCCTCTATTTCTGGCTCACTGTTCTAGAAGTTTGTATAGCATGTGTATGAATGACATGTACACACATGTTTCATGGAGCTTAATAGACAAAAGTATCAAAGCTTCATGTATGCACTTATGTGACTCAGGTGCAGTGACCCATAACCATTTCCCACCTTGTGGTTTGTCATTGTTTCTGCCCTCCTTTTCACCTCTTATAAGATTAGATTCCATTTTAATCTCTTCAGTTCATCTTTCATACACTAGATGTTCACTTCCTTTAATTACTATTATGGCAACACAATAATTTTTTTTCTTTTCAGCAGTAATTGGTCTCTATTATATTATAATTTTTCATTGCCTAAATTCACCTGTTTCATTAGACCTGTTTTATTTATTACAGTGAACTAATTTAAAATCCTTTCAGTGGAACAGATTTAATATCAAGAAAATATACCTCCAATGCTGGAAGCCAAAGTTTAAGATTTAGACATAAAAAACTACAGCTGGGCACCTCCCTCACCCACTAAATTGATAAAGCTGCATTTAAACCTCAGAAACTGTGTACACGACAGATTGTTGCTATGGTAGTAATGCTGTTCTTTCTCATCAAACCTTTCCCCTGAGTGCTAGGTTGCACTTTGTTTGCAGTTTCTTCTATTTCTTTGTCAGTTCTTGGCATTAGGTCATAGTAAAAAGGAATTTTAATCAGAATTTCCCACTATATGAAATAGGGGTGTATGTGTACTATATTGTAATTCTATTAGCAATTCTATTGACAATGAATATTTCTTCCTGTTTTTTCCTCAAACATTAAGGCATTTCTCAATTGTCGTATTGTATTTTTCCCCAGAAGACCAAAAAGATTTTTTTTCTAGTTTGCAAATCAAACTGGCAACACTGTGAAGTCACAAAGCATGCCACAAATACAGATGAGGAGAGCTATCACAGAATGATGTAACCACAGACATAACCTTCCCATCTCTTTTCCTTTTTCTTCTATCATGCATTATCTTCCTAAAGCAATGCCCACATACTGTTTCAGTGTTTTTAAACGTAGGTATATTGCTTAGGTGTCTACCCTCACTGGGTCCCTTCTAGATAAACAGAAGTCTTCATGATGGATACTCTCAAAGACTTCACAATAGACTACAACTACTATCCATATCAGAACATGAATTTCCCCTTTCTAAGAGTTGATCACTATGATCAATCAAGTTGATCTTTAGTGATTGAAATCAAGGAATCCAAGAGAAGTAAATTTCAGTGTGTTTTTTAGAAAATCAGCATGGCACAAAATGAGAATTCACATCACATAATAACTCCTTCTAACTTCAACTGGAGAGTGTCTTAAAAATGCACTCCCTTCCATACAATAAATAGGTTATTAATAAACAATCTTTTTTTTAATAGATCCATAAAGAAATATAATGACACAAAACTGTCTCTCAGGCTATGTGTACATAACCGTCTGCAGGTCTTTTTCACACTGATTAGACATAAGCCATTATCTGAAAAGCCTGACACTGTAAAACGTGTGTGTGAATGTTTCTTCAAGTTTCAAAGTACGTCAAGTATCCTTATGTTGTCAAACCTTCATGAGCATCATGGTGATGCCCTAAGCTCACTGAAAATCTCGAAATCACCACATTTTGCTAGAATTTTTCTTCTGAATTTTGTTTTTTGCTGATTATTTTACATCTGTCATGAACTGCTTTTAAATCTTCCAGACTTCATCAAGAATGAAGTTTTCGCTTTCTTTCTTCCTTCCTTCCTTTCTTCCTTTTTTTATTGAAATTTGAAAATAATAAAGGAAAACTGGTGATATTATGCTTTCACTTCTCAGGATTTAGGCCCAGATCCAACCACCTGAGAATATTAATTTGCTGTTTTCCTGCTAGTGCAAAGATTAATATCAGTTACTAAATTAATAACTTAATTAACTCATTGGCTGCCTACAGGCCTGGATACACTGCACTATTTTTTCTTTTATAGTTTGCGCACTGGATGTCTTTAATCTCTTTTCAAAAGTTACTTTAGGAAAAACATCCCCAACATAGCTGACAATGTTTTTTTCTACTGACTGGCATACAAATTAAAATATTTACATATTTTTTACCCAGATTAGTAGACTTTTTGTAGTGGTTTTAGTTTTTTAATAGTTTTCACGTGATCCCCCAACTTTTTAAAGTTAGGACATTTGCTGTAAATGTCCTGCAAGCAAAGAAAACAACTAACTAAGACTCATGACTATAGAAGAACATAATAATTCTTCCCATTTTTCCAGATACAAAATGAATATACAGAAAATACAGAAATATACAGAAAATACAGAATATACAGAAAAATCTCGTTCATTCAAAATTATGCTTTTGGTTTGTTTCCATTCATTTTTTATACCAAAACATTTATTTTATTTAAAGTCATTTCATAAGATAGCTGTCTACTGCTTCTGACTCAGGACAAGGAAATGTCAAAATTTCTTTCAGTTCATCATTCTATAACAATAGTACCACATCTTTTAATGAATTAATTATTACCCTAAAAACACTTAAAATGGGTACCACTTATACAGTTCTGTTTTCTTTACACAGCCTTCTTGCATGCTTGAGTTTTACTATATTATTCAGATGACAGAAAAGACACTTTTTGCCATTTCTCATTTCTAAATTATTGGTTTTGCACATGAGCACTTTAAACATTTCAGAATGGTAGTCCTCTTGGCTGTATTATAAATGTTTTATTTTGCATGGAAAATGCGATATTTTTTGTAGCTCTGTTGTTTCTATGAAGTCATCAGTGTAACCAAGACATCAAATTAAATTATTGATTTATAGTTCAGTGAACATTATCAGTTATAAAACCAAGTTTGCATTTGAAAAGACAGTAAAGAGTCATTATTTTAAAAATAACGTTAATTTCATTTTATGCTATTTTAGTGAAACTACTACATTGTCTCCTAGAAACAAAGCTCAAAACACTGAAATATCTTGCAAACATTTTGTTGATTTCATTAACAATATAAATTTGCAAAAAACAATAATTTTCATGCAAATGGTTTTTTTTTGCTTTCTGCTTCATAGAATTTTGACATAAACTTTTAAAAGTAAAAGGATCGTTTCTCAAGTGTGTTGTTTATGACCTTTTTACTTCTATTCAAAGTGTTCCTTTGAAAATGCTGATTGTTTCAACATTGTGACAGAGTGTATAGACTTTTAAAGATAATTTTTTTATTCCTCTGGACAATTGCTCTTTCTTATAATTCATCTGCAAGAATCCTTAGGAGTGATATTAAAGGAGTGCTATTAAAGATTCCTACTGATTTTGATCAGCCATTTAAATATATTAAAAACTAAAATAACTTGGGTTTTTTTTACTAATTTTTGTAAATGAATTACAAGCTTCCTCCTGTCAAAGTAAATACTAAAGTCCCTTCTGAATTCCTGAAGCACTTCTTCTACCATACAAAATTTAACTTAATATGATTGGCTGATTGAGACACATGTTACACTACGAAATGTACTCACTTCCCACATAATTCTACATAGCCACTCTTCCCATTGTAAATATTAGTTTTCATTATATCTTTAGTATATTTTCGGATGAGGCTCAGGGTCTTCACTCTTTTATGTGTGTGCTGCAAAGCTCCATTGTAGCTCTTTCCTTTCTTGTGTTTTAGGAAAAAATTGTCCTTGTTCAAGTAATAGATGGAGATACAGCAAATTTCAGAAAGCAGAATGAAGGGGAACTTTAAGAGGAGAATCCAAGGATCCCCTGCTTTAAACTTTCACTGTATAGGCTAAGTATCACATATCCACTTGTCCATCAGATTTCCATCTCAATCGAGCTTCCATCTCTAGCAGCAGTTTTCTGTTTTTTTTTTTTTTTTTTTTTTCACTCAGATATACATCACTATTACAAAATATAAACTATTTTGTAGGGGCAGTGTCAAATTTACATCACATGCATGGACAAAGTAAAACATATTTTGAGGCCCACATTTGCTGTCAAATTAGGCAGTAGCAGACCCATCTCCTGATTCTTTTGTAAATTAGATCAGGAAATAGTGGATCCCTTTCTCATGAAAACTTTTATTCTTGTATTGTAGAAAGACTAAGGTATCCATTTTTTATAAACATACTTAGGACTATGTTCAAGTCAGTTCTTACACTGGGCAAATTACATAGATTGAATTACATCTGCTTTTCAGCAGACAAATTGTTTCCCAAATCCTATACCAAGCATTCTTATCTATATTTTCCTTTGACACATTCTTTTAATAGTCTTTTGGTCAGTGGTCTGTTGACTTTGGTTTTGTTTGTTTGCTTATTTTTTTGTTTTTGTTTTTACTTTCAGAATCTTTACTATCCATCCTGTTAAATATTTTTTTTTATCAAGATAACCATTATGTTTACCACATAACAAATTTATTTGCATATGTCTAGTGTATCTGAATTATTAATGCCTTTTTGATTCCTTCTTACCTAGTATCTCTACTAACATTACTACTTCACTTCCTCTGAACATGCATTAAGAAATTTATGATTTTTGACCTTACTTCTGCTGCCCACAGCATTTTTCCCCCACTGATATTTTTTTGCTGCCCTTATCTATAATTTAAGTTACACCTAAAGAAAAAAAAATTGAATTATAAAATCAAAGAAAAAAAAAACTTTCTGAAGGGGTCTACTGAAGGTAGCCCTCTCTTTGAACCCACTGCTCAAAACCCAACTAACCTTAAGATTAGATCAGATTATTCAAAGTCTTATCTAGCTGTATGTTGAACATCTCCAAAGATGAAAATTCCACAGTATCCATAGACAAACCATTCCAGTGCTTAACCTTTCATATTATGTTTTGTTTGCTTTGTTGCCCTCACCCTTTTATTTCATAAGAATTTCTCTTTGTGTACCTTGTGGTCTCTGTCCCTCATTCTTTCACTGTGCACTCCCAAAATGAGCCCAACACTCTCTTCTGTACTGTCAAAGCAGTACAAGACTACTATTAAATCACCCTTTAAATATCTCTTCCTCAAGCTGTTCAGTAACCCCTCATGCCATGTACTCTTTAGTGGCTCTTCACTATCTTCAGTTTGTCACTATCTTTGATGCTTTAAACATGACACAAAAGAGAAATGCATTTCTTCTCTGCTTTGTTTGATTTTCTGTTTATGTTTTCTGGTTCAAATTCAGTTTATACATTTAATTCATCTTTTCTTAAAACATCTTTGTATGTTTCTCAGTCTTTCCTGTCATTAGTTTTACAGAATAACAGTGTTATAAACATACAAACTTGATCAGTCATATCATAGAATCATGGCTTGTGTAGGAAGGGACCTTTAAAGATTATCTAGTCCAACCGTCTCTGTCTAGGGCAAGGACACTTTCTACCCAACCAAGATGCTGAAAGCCCCATCCCACCTGACCTTGAACAACTCCAGTGATGGGGCATCCACGACTTCTCTGGACATTCTGGTCCACTGCCTCACCACACTCTGTAAAAAAATTCCTCTATATAACCAACTAAAATCTAGCAGTCTAAATTCCCTTGTTCTGTCAGTATTGACCTTAGTAAAAAATTCTTTCTCAGTTTGTCTTATAAATTCTCTTCCAGTATTCAGACATCAATGAGGTCTCCTTGGATCCTTCTCCAGGCTAAATGCCCCCAACTCTCTCAGCCTTTCTTCCTAAGATAGGTGCTCCAGCCCTCTGATGATATTTGTTGCCTTCCTCTTAACCTTCTCTAAAAAGCTCATATATTTTTTTTGTATTATGTGCCCCACAGCTGGATGCAGTCTTGTGTGTAGGGTCTCATCAGGCTGGAGCAGAGGAGGAGAATAACCTCAAACTGCTGGCCACACTTCTGATTACCCCTGGATAGGGTTGCCAGTGCTTCTGGGAATGGAAAGATGTGCAACATTTATTATTTGGGAAAAAAAATAATGGAAGTGAGGGTATATATTTATTGAAAGATTTTTTTTAATGACAGACCATTATTCCAAATTAGATATGATAGGTTGACTAGATGGCTGAAAGCAAAAACTGTTTGGGGAGAAAAAAGGAATTAAGGCAAATCAAAAAAGCAGTGTGGACTCAAATCTGGATTGTTCAGATTCTACTGATTGTTCTCCAATTGTTCAAATTCTACTTTCCTAGATTCTAAGTTTAAACAACAAAGTCTTCCAAACTAGGAATTATGGCAATATGTGAAATAGAAGTTTGAGGTTTTACAATTCTTTAGTTGGAAACTGTCTGGCATTTTGGCTCTTTCTTGTAGTTTAACTGAAACATGGTCTAATTCTTCAGCAAGAGATACCAGGTAACAGATAAGCAGCAGAAACTTCAGAGTCTTTCCAATTTCTTCTCTGACAGCTGCATTTCAGAAGGCAAATAGCAAGCACATGTAATTCTTGAAAGAACTCTTCTATCCACTTATTTTTGTAATGGGGGTCTGGACATAGTTGCACTGTTGCCTTACCTAAAATAGTCTGCGAGCAGTACCTGGGAAAGTCTCTGACTGCTCTCTTTTGATTTCTGGCTCTGCAGGTATCTCTGAACAATTTTGCTTGTATTTATATCTCAGCCTCAGCTACCACCTCAGGAAATCTCCTAACCAACAAAATCAGACTCTAAGAGGTATAAAAACCAGTGTTAACATCACTGTATGAGTCCTTATGCAATATTTTTATCCCTTCCTTATCCTGATTGACCCCTCTTGCTTCCAGACAGAAGCCATCACTAGCACAACTCTTCCTTCTCAGGTGTTATGTGTCCCTGACTGGTGTTAACCTCCTTCAAGGGTGCATCTCTCACCCACTCACCCCACCAACTCCTGGCTGCCCCTGAGGGCCCAGTAGGAGTGGTGGAAGTTTTCTCACCAGTGCCATGACACAAAGAGTTATTGTTCCCTCACCCCACAGTCTCTCAGGCTACTGTCCCTGAGTAAGCAGCAGCCCTCATCTTGGGGAGGAACAGTTGCATGTGATCTAGGGAAACCAGCTCCAGCCATCTACAACTACCTCCAATTGGCCAAGTCTGCCCCAGATAGCTGAGACAGGCTTGTTCTTCTGCCAGGGCTGTCCTGGTACTAGGGACAACCAGGGACAGGGGGTTGTATAAAATAAGTCCAAGCATATCTGTATACATGAAATATGCTTCAAGATTGAAGAAAAATTTTAATGCCAGTGTCTTAATTAGGAGTTACACACAGGGTGAACTACTGAAGTCTGGATCAGCTCTAGGAGTTGTCAGTTTAAGATTTTCAAGCACCTCTAGAAGAAAGACAGTAATGCTTATTTCAGAGAGCATTACATGTAGCGTGTTGAAATCCCACATGAGACTTGCCAAAAGCTTGTCACTTTTCCTATTAAATTTCAGGTATAAAATCTTCATTGTGCAAAAGGCCTAGGCATGGCATTGAGGCCGCCAGAGTGGGTTATACCCCTGTAATTAAAGTGCACAATTTATTTCAGTATGTGAAAGAGAAAAAGAGTTTGCAGGTTGTTTGTTGCTCAATTTTGTGGAGTAAAGGGAGGGAAAGCATTTGGAATCACAAGGAGGGCAGTGTTTTTAATTCTGACATACTCATTCTGAGTTTCCGAAAATGGGGGGAGTGCATAGATAATCAGTTTCTTACCACACCATGGACTTATTTTCCTTCAGTTCTGCCTTTGAGAAATCATAAGCCTTCAAGGTTATATGCAGAAACATAATTTTCATAAAATAACTTTAATTGAAGCAAATTACATCATTAGTCTACATTTATCACCATAATATTTGACAATGAAATAATTACCTTTATGTAGAGATTCTACGTAATGTTATTGACTTAATTATGTCAAAGCATGCTTGTGAGTAGTATTTTAGAAAATGAAGTAAATCACTTTTCCAAAAAGCCATGTTTTAATGTCATCAGAAAATGAGCTTTGAATGTAACATCTGAGGCTTCAGAAGCTGCAATTTTTATTAATACTAATAGCTTTTATGCGGGGAGAAAGGAACCAACAGAACATTAAATATTCAAAAGTGTTACTACATTTTTGAGAGAAAAGAGAATTTTGCTCTAGTGTCTGTTATATGTTTTGTTTCTGGAGCTTGAACTATTCAGTGTACTTGCTTATTTGCCTTTTATTTTTGTTTCATTATATTTTCTTTATATTTTTTTGTTTTAAAAATAGAAAGACAAAAATGAAGCGAGAAAAAAGACAGAAGAGAATATCTTTCTTCTTCCCCTGCTGTCAAGTACTTCAACATTGAAATCTGTTGACAAGCAGATGACTTTAAAAGATTAAATTCCATGTAGATAAATTATGTGTTTAAAGTCATAATTTATGAAAATTTTATTAGTGTTAGTTTTATATTCTGAGAAATATGATATGTTATGAGAAATGGAATAAAATTTTACTTAAATATTCCATAATTGGTCTAGAAATTCACCATTGAATTAACTAATAAAAACTAGTTGAAATCTGATCCAATATGTGTGGACCTGAGGACAGTATTAATTAATGAATATCCATGTATGTAAAAAAGATCTCACATCTATGGTTCATCTAAAAAAGAAAGAACTCTAAACCAACCAACCAAAACTGACAAAACCCACAAAAACAAAACAAACAAACAAAAACCCACCAAACCAAAACCTGGTCAAGAATCACTATTTCTTCTTCACAAAATCTTCAAAAACGATCAAGATTTTAAAAGAAGGAAAAAAAATAGTTTTACATTTTCAAGGGGATATCTAATAGAAAACCAAAAAGCACCATTTGAATTAACCATATGGACCATATTTGGAGTAGGAGGTCTTCTAGAAAAATCTCTGCTATTCATTGCTTTTGTCAAAAGGTTTGACATGTATGGGGGAAATGTTAGAGGCTTTTGAAGTCAGATCTTAAGATGGAAAAATCAAAATTTGCTCTCAAGTGAATTTTTTCTTCTGTACAAAATCATTTGGTCTTGTTGTAAAGTTTAAGTAACAGATGCGGCTGTGGCCTCTGTGTGAAGACGTGCTGGGCTTCCCTGTGTCAGGAAGACCTAGCTCCAGCTGGCTCCACAATGGAGCCACTGCAGAACCCTGGTGGCCCCTCTGTGTCAACACGTTCAAGAAAGGAAAAAGAACGTTGTATAGGCAGAAAAGAAAGGAAGAGGGAACACCAGGGGTAGAAGGTAAGGCAGAGGAGAAGAAGAGGGGAGAGGCAGAGGAGGAAGAGAGGACCCAGGCTGGAGCAGAGGGTTATTTCCTGAAGGAAATATAGCCTGTGGGAGAATACACTCCAGAGCATATTTTTCTTTTTACACAGTAGGACTGATTACAGCCCATGGGAAAGCACACACCTGGGCAAAGGAATACTGCGAGAAGGAGGCAGTGGCAAAGAGGAGCCATCAATACCTATTTCTCCCTACACTTTACTCTGCTGCTTAGGGAGAGAGTAAGAAAGTCTGCATGAATGTCTGAAATTAAGTTTCAGAGAGTGGGAAAGAAATGTCTTGTTTTACTGTTTATCTTGCTTTCTCCCTATCCATATCCATTTTAAATGACAATAAAATAAACAAATTTCTCCCAGTATTGGACTTTATTTACACCAAGAAGATTTTTAGTCCTATTTTCTGTCCCAGTCTCCCTAAAGGGGGGGAGTGAATGAAAGGCTGGGTTGGTGTTTGGCTGCTAGCCAGGACTAGCCCACCAAAGCAATAAAAATATTATATTGACATAATCATACGAGACAGGCTTAAACTTCTGCAGAATCAGTCATCATTGAGATAAACACTGTTTAACCAAAAGCTGGAAGTATTTGTCTCAGAATTAGTAAGAGTAATGCAGTATTTTACATTTTCCTTTATGATGACTCTGACTTTGATATATAACCCAAGTTCTGGAAACAGCAGAATTGAAAATACTTGCAATGAATTACTTGCAGTGAATTATTGTCAATGACTGGCTTATTTCCAAAGAATGCATTACCACTGAAGTGATTTACCAATGTCTTTCACTACATATTACAACTACCTATCATTCACTTTTAAATTTGTAGTTGAGGATAGTTGTTGCTGGCTCCTTCATATAGGTGCAAACACACTCACAAACAGGTTATTGTAGCCTCCTTCTCTCATTGCTTGACTTTACTGTTTATTTTTCTTCAGTGACATATGAGATATATGCACAGAGATTAAAAATGCAATAGATAATTAGTGGTTCTTTCACACCATTTTGAGTACCCCAAAGAGTCTAGAATGATAATCACAGTCTTTGTATATGCAGTTGAATTTATTTCTGCTATTCTTTTAGTTTTGAGAAAGTGAGTGTAAATTCTCCTGTCTTATATTGGTTGGTTGTCAGTACCATTAAACTTTACCAGGTAGACAGATTTTTAGCACCACAACCACAACAAACACTCTCTACTCCTCTCTAAATGCAAGAAAGGAAAGTTAGTTCTTAGATAGTGTTTTCTTTTAGGTGAAGGCACAAAAAACTGTAGTCAAGACCCGTATCTCCCCCTCTCATAAAGCTGTCCTCATATTTCTAATAAAGCTACAAAAAGAGACACATGCAAGAGACTGAGCAATTATCAGGATGTTAAATATTTTAAATCTCTGTATCTGGAAGTGAAGAGTACAACAGTAAGCCAATTCCTACTCCAGATTTGCTATTCAAGACCTGTTATTCTGTTATTCACTCGGCTAAATCTTTAGGTTTCTCTCTGCTATAGGGAGGAATGGGAGCGGTGATCTGCTTTGAAGTTACTCTTCAATTTTTTTTTTTTCAAAAAAAAAGATGAAATCTGCAGTATTTAAAATTTTGGGACCATAATAATGACTTTGGCTCACACTCTACATGCATCAAAAGGAACAGGTTGAATTGTCAGTGGATAAATATTGACTTTTACTACAATTATATTAATGACTTCAGTTAATATGAAAGCAGTTAAAATTCAGAAACATTTTAAACATATCAATTGTCCATTTCTATAGTATAAAACCAGATTAAATTAGTTAAATTCTATGTTTTTTCTTGAATAGATAATCTGCCAGATTGGGTCAAAATGAAAATCATATATTTAACTGCTTATAAATAAATCATAACTTGTGATGAAATTTGAAAGTTTCTGATATAGTAGCCTGTAGAATTTGAACAAGTTACAGAGGCTGCAAACATTGCTATTTTTAAGTCCTGGTGGGTTAACAAAGTTATTCATGTATCCAATTGTACTGTTTTCAAAGCTGATAGTTCACACTGGCTTTTCTTAGTGGAAAAAATTTTTAGATGTTAAACATCACCAGAAAAAACACACGTAAAGAGTAAAATAACAGGAAACTGATAAAAAATACCTCAGAAATAAATGTTTACATGTAAATGTTAAAGCATTTACATATCTGTCACAATGTTTTAAAAGAGATAAAATAGTCTTGTTAAATAGTGTCAGCTATATTCAAGAACAACTCTGTGAGAGGAGTAACGAGAAAAAGGCATCTGAGGATAGTTAAGAATGGTTAAGAATTTGATGCTAAAAACTGTCAAGTCTAAGTGCTTATAAATTCATATTTAGACATCAGATATGAAGAACCACATCTTTATACCGTTCATCAACTGGAAGCTTCCATGCAGATAATGAAAGATAAAGGCCAAACTTTAAAAAAATTACCACGCAAAGCAAATCTACTTGAGACCTCACAGGAATTTGTAGTGTAGAGACAATTGCTTTTTTTTTTAAAGTAGGTGCTCTTCTATTTTGCCTTTTACAAAACAGTACTGAGTTGAGCTAGAGATGAGCTAGAAATAACCTTATATATCATGATGACTTAGAAGACCTCTCTCCTCTTTGTGTGTCCAGAGAACTGCCTTAATCAATGGCATGCAATGCCCTGCTTTCTCTCAGGCATAAGGGATCAACATAAGCAGTCCAGCCCAGATGCAGTAAGAAAGGTAAAGAGGGCAATCAAGTGTGCCAAAGAAGCATGGTCCATGATGACTGGGATTCAGAACATGGGTAGTCTTGAGAGTGTGGCATTGCTGTAAGATTCATTACACTACTGCCTAAATAATAGATTCAGATACAATGACATGTTCCTATAGATATGCTGCATTTAACTGGGAAATTAGCTTTGTCAGCACTACTAAGAAATCTTCATAAGAGGCCATAACATTTTAATATGATTTTAAGGTCTGACAGCTAAATTAATTAACTTGGGCTTGGAAAAAAAATTATTTCAGATATGTGTGATATGTATCTAAAGACAATTTGAATATAAAAATATCATACTTGCAATATTAATCTGATTCAAATACTTTTTTGGGAAGGAAACTGAGTGTTTTGGGTTAGAAATGTTACTTATTTTAATGCTTCCACTGAGATTCTTCAAATCATGCCACTACTTGCCTGCTCCACCTCCCCCTCCCCTTCCCTCTTCCTCCTGGATTGGGCTGGAGAGGAGAACTGGAGGCGGAAAAGGTAAAGATCAGGGGCTGAGATAAAAAAAAAATGTAGTGGAAACAGAAACAGGATAAGAAAACAAACAATATCAGCAACAATATTAAGAAAAAAAGTGTACAAAAGGGAGAGCGTGATTCACATGCAAAAGGCTCTCCAGTGCCCAACCTGATCACAGCCACATCACCCCAACTGGTCTCCCAGCTTGGAACTGGCATTACCCAAGCACTCCCTCCAGCTTGGAACCAGTTTTTTCCAAATGCTCCGTCAGGCTCAGAACTGGCGTTACCCGATCACTCTGCTCTCCACATTTATTTGACAGTACAGAAACCCTTTTCCCCAGAAGGAACTCCCTTGCCCCTGGAAATGATCTAAGATGATATAAAATAACTTCTTGTTCCTAGCTATTTTCATGAGAAGAACAGGTTGTTTGTGATTACGGTTGTGTAACAATTTCTGCAGCTGGATACCCACCCAAAATCCTGCCATTTGCCCTCAACAGGACAGGGTGAGAAAACTGGAAGAAAAACCTAATAGGTCACAATAAACATGGGCAGACTGCTTGCCATTTACCATAAAGGACAAAACAAACTCAGCTTGGGGAAAATTTATGGAATTTATTGTCAAGCAAAGTAGATTCAGATAATGGGAAATAAAGACAAATTATTTAAAAAACCACTTCTTCTCTAACCCTGCTTCTTCAGACTAAACTTCACTATTTCTCTCCTGACTTTTCTACCCAGCTCTCCAGAGTGGTCAAGGCAGGATGGGCAATTAAGTGTTATGTGTCTATATCAGCTCCTCTCTGCATCTTCTTTGTCACAATTTTCTCCTGTTTCAGCATGGATTCTTCCACAGACTGAAGTCCATTGTAGACCTGTTAGGAGCCGTCTGTACCTGGCATTGGGCTGTTCCAACCTCTTTTTACAAAGGCCACCTCTGCAGCATCCCTGCAACAAATACTTTGAGATATACAGCAAATATAGTGACAAAGCAGAGTGGGGAGAACCCAGTTCTAAATAAGGACCACTTGTATTCTGAGTTTTTAAATGGAAAATCAAAACTTCATTGTCATTCTGATATCAGAAAGAATAGTTCTCACCAAGTTTCACTAAGAACAAATATATGTTCAAATGCATGTTGTCCAAACAGTCCTAATTTATTGAAAGATAGTCTAGGTCCTTTCTGGCAATGTAGCAGCTTACATGAAGAGAAAGACAACACATCTTACTGCCTTCAAGAAAGCATTCTTCATTTATTTGCATCTGCTCCAGAGATCTTCACTATATGAACTTCATCCTCTAGAGGAAAATTGACAAATAAGCAGATATAAATTATCTGACTTTTCTTACCTGTCAATATTAGAATGTCATCAAAGACTCTACAATGGAAGTACATATGACACTCCTTTCCCTGCAAAAGTTTTATGACATTTTTCACATTTAAATATCTAATTTTGCTGCCTAAAGGAGGACAGATTCTGTTTTTTGTTCAGAAGATAAATTCTACAACAATGAAGCAAAACAGCTCAGTTTTTATGAAGTGTTATCACAAAGAAGGTTTTAGTTATCCAAAAGCATCCACTTGTGACTTTTCCAATCTCTCTGTTGCTGTGAAGCGATATGCTGAAGTCATATACTACTTAGAGACAGAACAGACTTCAGCTGTTAAGTCACAAGACTCGTGCAAAAAAGACCTATCTTAATCTCAGCGATGACTTTAGTCCCTATATGAGAGCTTCGCTGAAAACGCATTTGTAATCATTTTCTCTTTTAATAACAAAACCAGATACTTGGTAGCTCTATGTGACTCATAATCTAAATACATCAAAGGACAAGAATGACAGTTTCCTACTGAGCTGAGGTTTTACACTGTGACTCCAACAAGGAGCTTGGTGGAAGAATGAGATAAAAGAATTTGCTTTTCTTTCACAGTGTCTAGCTACTTCGGCATGTAAGTTCTATAATTAAGTCAATGCAGGGGATAAGGTTAAAAAGTGAGTTTAATGTAGGAGAATACCAATGTGACTCTTTGCCACATTATGAGGAACTTGCTTTCTTTGAATGAAAACTACTTATACTTGAAAATAAAATACCACTGTTGTGGGAATTTTGAGCTCTATATAAGCTGAGTGATGCATTTAATGCACTAGATGGAGGAAATGCCTTCCAGAGGGACTTTGACAGGCTTGAGGAGTGCATCCAGGTGGATGTCATGAAGTTACGAAGGCCATGTATAAAGTCTTGTACCTGTGTCAGGACAGCTACCAGTACCATGATTTTTTTGAGAACAGCTCTGTGGACATGGATTTGATGATACTGATAGCTGAAACAATATGAGCCAGTACTGTACAGCCCAGAAAGTCAATCATATCCAAATCTGCATCAACAGAATAATGGCCAGTAGATTGAGGAGGATGATTGTTTCCCTGTACTCTGCTCTCATGAGACCCCCACCTGGAGTGCTGTGTCCAGCTCTGGAATACCAAGAACAAAGAAGACATGAACATGTCAGAGCACATCCAGAGGATAGCAGTGGAAATCATCAGAGGGATAGAACACCTATGCTATCAAGACAGGCTAAGGGGGTTGGAGCTGTTCGTCTTGTAAAACAGAAGACTCAGTCTTCAGAGTCTTAAAGTGGTTTTGTAAGAAAGATGGAGAGGAACTTTTTACCAGGGCCTGGAGTGACAGGACAAGGGGTAATAGATTTAAATTGAAAGGCAGTAGGTTTAGATAGGATATGAAGAAGAAATTTTTTTTGTTACAAGTCCAGTGAGACACTAGAACAGGTTGCCCAGAGAAGCTGTGGTGCCAAATCCTTGCAAGTGTTCAAAGCCAGGTGGAAAAATTTTGAGTACTCTAATCTAGAGGAAGGTATCCCTGCCTATGTAATGTGGTTTGGACTAGATGATCCTTAAAGATCTATTCAATTCAATTCATGCTATGATTCTAGAATTCTAAGTTGTTCCCTAATCTGATCCTTTGTTACCAAGGATATGTCTTCCTTCCCCCAGACTGTTCTCTCTGGTGTCCAGAGGTGAGATTCCTGAAAAGGAAAAAAAGTACAAATAAGTTTTTATGCCTTGGAATAAAGAGGATACAAAAGATTTTAAAACAAAAGTGACATCAGAAAAGTAACAGAAGACAGAGGAAGGATGGCTATAAATAATGCTAAATGGACTAAAAGAAAAAGGAGGAGGTAAGATGCATTTCACTTATTTTACTAGTCAAATCCATTGGCAAACTGTGTTTCAAACCTGTTTTGCAGTCTTTAAAAGATATACAGTTTGATTTTTCTGTAAGATTTGCTTTCCCTTGTCCACAGCCCAATATTTATATGTGATGATTTTCAGGGCTGGAAAACATTCTAGGTTTTATTTAACCAGATTTGACAATCGAACTTGTACAGATCAGGTGTGTATTTATCTAATACTACAAGGAATAACTTCACATTTTGGGAAAGAGAGAATCAAAGAACCACAGGATCATTTGTACTGAAAAAACCTCAGAGACCCTCAAGTCCAACCCTTGACTGGACACCACCTTGTCAACAAGACCATGGTGATAAATATCCCATCCAGTCTTGCCCTAAACTCTTCCAGTGATGGTGACTCCACCAGCTCCTTGGGCAGTCCGTTCCCGTGTTTAGCAACCCCTTCCATGAAGAAATCCCTCCTGATGTCCAGCCTGAATCTCCACTGGCATAGTTTGACGTCTTCTTGTCCTGTCACTGGTTGCCAGGCAATGCCCTCCTTGCTGCAATCTCCTTTCAGGAGAAAGGTAAGGTCATCCCTGAGCCTCCTCTTCTGGAGCCTAGACAGCCCCAGATCCCTCAGCTGCCCAGCACAGGACTTGTGTTCTTGAGCCTTTACCAGCCTTGATGTCCTGAACAAATGAGTTATTATAGGTTTCTTTTGGCACCTAGATCACCAAGACCAGCGCTATTTTATTGTAGAAGCTGCAGATACTTCACTGTTCTGAGATAATACTTAAATACACAATAGAAGTACCTTCAGAATGTGATAAAAATATTAGGAAATGAATAAAGGTTTGTTAACTCAAACATTACTTGCAAGACTTGAACCAAACATTTACTTTAGTACTCCAGCTGACACAGTTTAGGCTGTGGGTATTGGTATTTGAAGTATATACTACATTTACAAATCTTTAGAGAACACACAGAGTTTGAACAAAGTTATTATTGAAATCCAAGCAAAAAGACTGCAGTAAGCTGAAAAAAAAAGAATAATGAAGAGCGTTAAAAGATACACTTTCTTTGTCTCAAGTGACTGCAGCTATAATAGGATAGAGATGTTAACATTTGCCTTGCATTTTCCACATCTATTCTTCAGTTGATTTAAGCATGAAAATAGACTATTGCAGATTAATAATAGAAGGTTGGTTTAGTTTTATTTTGGTTTAGTATATAGAGACAAATAGATATGAATATATAAGTGCACATATATATGTAACTAAGAATGGACATGGAAATAAAATGAAAAGAAAGAAAAAAAATAGTTGAAGATAAAAATAGGGGAAAAAAAGTAGGCTAAGAGTTTAAACCCCTGTTCTCTTTTGCTTCTTTTTGTATAATGTAGAGGTGAACCATTAGGCAGTATCAGGTAAATAAAAACAACTGCTGATGATTCTCACATGTTTGGTTCTTTCACTTCTCTGGCACTGGTCTCCCAGTCTTGCATTCACTCAGATCTGAACCCCAAACATTTTACCAGAAGACAGAAGAAAGTAATAGTCACGCAAAAAATTTAAGAAATTCAGTTTTCAGAGGATCAACTTAGCTTGTTGGAGTTTGCAAGGTTAATGATCCCCTTTCTTTCCATGAAGGCATTGTACTCCATACACCTGAGGTAATTCTTATTTTAATTGCATGGAATGAAGACACTGAATAGTTATGGACAGACAAGTAAATCAGTAACTTTCAGTGATCTTGTTTTTCAATACTTGTACATATCTCAGTTGAGGAAAAAGCAATCATTTCCCTACTGGGCCTGAAAAGGGAACATGCTGTGAAGTTTTTCAAGAAAAAAGTGAACAGTACTTAATAGGAGAGTTGGTCAAGTGCTGGAAGAGGTTGCCCAGAGAAATTGTGGAATGTTTATCTGTGTATCTATCTTCCTCCACACTGCTCAAAGCAATCTGCTTTAACTGCTCTGCACAAAAGATGCATTTAGGATCTAAATGACCTCTGGATGTTACTTCTAAACTTCATGATTCTGCAATTCTGTGAACAATTTGTATACCTATAACATTCTCTTATGACAAGATAAAGATGACCTAAAGTTATCCAAGCATTCCCTGGATAGTTCTGGTGTTAGATCTATTGTATCATACATCTTCAAAAACAGCTCAGTCCTAATTTTGGCCCATTTTAATGTTTGTTCGGTTTTGTTTCAGTTTGGTTTTGTTGTTGTCGCTCTTTGGCTTTGTTTTGTTTTGTTATTGTCATGTCAAAGATTCTGATTCTGAGCCATATGAGAAGCTACTGAAAAATAAAGGTATGTTGCCTAAACATATACTTTGAAAGACATACCCTTGTAGAGTTCAGCTATTAAAATTAGGACACCTGAACCATTAATAGCTCAAAAACATCTAGGAGTTTGATGATTATAAGTTTTCTTAGCATCAAGTAAAACAGGTGGCTTGTCTTGCTTGGAACTATTGTTTTTAGTTGACAGATCACAAAGATAGGAGCTGTCATCTTCTGAAATACTTATGCCACTTTTAAATATTAACACTTCTGCTGAAATCCACTATATTTTATCATTAAAACCATAATATATAACTAGAATGAAATTCTACACAGGTCAAATTATCATATACCCCAGATTTAGGCTGCATGATTAAACAGTTTTCATGAAAAAAAAAAATCTGTTATAACTGTCAGGTTTTCTTAGAAACCAAGCTAACTGCAATTTCTCTTGCAGGAAAGCATTGAGAAGTGATTCTCAAAGGCAGTAATGGCATCTGAATGCCTTCTTTACAGGAAACGTTAATGGGAAATAGGTCATGAAGTAGTACAAGTCTGGATAAACAGCAAAAAAGTATTAAAATATATGACACTGGTCATACTTTGTAAATTATTATCTTCAGGGTATAAAAATTAAATGTGCATGCAAAGTGGATTTGAAAATATGAATTTAAAAATGTGTTTAATATTAAAAAAGCTGGTTTATTTACACTTCTGTTTGAATTCTAAAGATCTTCAGATGCTGGGTTCAGCTCAGTAGTAATTGCATTTATCTGTCTATTCTCAAAAGTTTTTATATATCCGCCACCTAAGTGTCTTTACATGACTCAGGTGTCTGAATTTAGACTATAGTCAATGAAAATTTTATCAGGACAGTCAGTGATGCCTAGAGAATGGTTCAGCTCATCTCAGGTTGCATATCAAGGGCTTGTTTCTGTTGCCCACAGATGAGAATCTAATACTGTTTGAGATGCTGCTGAATTCTGATTGAATATTGAGATGCATTTGCAGCCAGTGCAGGTCTTCTGTAGCTCTTGTGAGATCTCATTCCACTTTGAAGGTCTCAGAGGCCTAACCAGTGTTAGATGAATCTGGTTTAATACAGTTGTCTGCTGTTGGGCTTTTATATCAAATGCTTCAGTTTATCGTATTAGGTCTGTTCTTACAGCAAGCTGACGTGTAGAAAGATCTTGAAGGCATTGATGTATGCAAATATATAATAAATTTATACTATGATGATGATCTCTCTAGAGACATAAGAGAAGGGAGCCTTTTGTTTTATAAAATCCTATTGTTGCTCTAAAATATTTTTAAAACCTGGAAGCTTTTTGAATTTTTTTTTAAATACTTAAGAGTTTTTCAAACATTTTACATTATATCACTCCTTTTTTAGATGTAATTGCACTTTCTCAGAAATCACATTAATACATATACATCAGAAAGCACATAATGCTTTTAAAAGTTACTTTGGGCAGTCCGTTATAGCATCTTGATTCTTATTTCCTGATGAGAAATGTATTTGTCATTGTAGAATTAAAATAATTATTATCTATTTTTTGACATGGATCTGTATTAACTTTAGGAATTGAAGCATATATATAATGCTTTGTTTATAATTTTTTTTAAACTTTGCTTTAACTAACTAGGAAAATGGAGTAATTAATTAATTTTGAGCAGATATAAATAATTTGTATCTACCTAGCTTTCTACCTAGCAGCACAAGTCAGGAAAAACCCTGAAAACAATTCAAGGAATTGTACCATCTGCCAAGGCTGTGAAGCTAAGGAGAAGCTGGTAGAGTATTATCTTTATGCACCCTGGTGTACTAGGATTTCTGTATTGTGATGGGTTGACCCTAGCTGGAAGCTAGGTGTCCACCAAAGTCGCTCTGTCACTTTCCTCCTCAACAGGACGGTGACAAGAAATTGTAATGAAAACCTAATGAGTCAAGATAAAGACAGGGACTGATCACTCAGCAGTTATCATGGGCAAAACTGGCTCAATTTGGGGAAATTATGTTAATTTATCACCAATAAAATCAGTGTTGGATATAAGAAATAAACCCAAATCTTGAAACACTTTCTCCCCACCTGTCCCTTCTTCCCAGTCTCCACTCTTCTGCCAAGTTCTCCACCTCCTCCCCCACAACACTGCAAGAACATGAAATGGGGGTTGAAGTCAGTTCACAACACATCTCTGTTGCTTCTTCCTCAAGCATCAAAGCTCACTGTGTCACTCTGCTCCTTTGAGGGCTTCCAGAGAACAGAATGGAACTGGAGGAGTTCTTGCACTGGCTGCAGCTCATGCCTTTACCTCCTTTGAAACCCGTGTTGGACTACTGCTGGTTTGGTTAAGGGATTGAGCGAATCCATCCCGACACCTAAGACATCTGAGACATCCACACTGAACTGGAAGATATGTCCCAGGATGTCACTAAAATGAAACAAAATGCCTGGGCTAAGGCATTGGAGTCACATTTTGTGAGATGCCTCTCTTACATAAGAAGCATTTACATTTTACTAAGGCGTCTATTTTTCTGCTCGTAAATATTCAGATTTTGTTTTTACCATCTAAGCTTTCACTAGCTCCTATTCATGTCAGAACAACAGCTGCACTAAAAATGCACCCAGAATAACCCCAAGGACCTCGAGAACTGAGTCTTCAATAGCAATGGTATAAGCTGAAAGAGCAGAAGAAAGAGGCAATATGAATTCTGTATGAATCCTGAAGAGTTGTCACAGAAAAGAGATAGCTAGGGACTAGTAGCAGATTATACATATTAGGGGAAAAAAAATCAGATTCTAGACATGGATATATTCTCGCTAAAATCTTACAGTCTATCACAATACATGTTGTTCAACCAGAATTTTCTCAAGTGCTTCTGCATTATATTTGATTATCATTGGCTGTGGGTATAGAGGATTCTTTTTCCTTTGTATTTTTTTTCTTTGTCAAAATATGTCCCTGGTGTTACCTTACCATAATTTTCATACAATTACCAATACTTTATTGTCACACTGCCATAGAATAGCTTTATTTTATTATCTTCTTTATTATTTTATTATCTTCTTCAGACACTCCTTACTTTTTTCTCTAAAAAGTCTCATTTATTTTCAGGTCCAGTCACTTCTTCTAGACAGCCCTAGTCTCTCTCCCTTCCACTTTCTGTATTAAGCTGCAGTTTTTCTAGGTAATGTGAGAGACTCTGCTAGTGACAACTATTTTTCGTTACTCAGGCCTGTTACAGTTTATGAGTGGGATTCACTTTATCAAATGAAGACAGCTGAGAATTAGATTAATTCTTTTAGCTACAAATGAATGTACAAGTTCATGCTGACCTAGAAGCAAACTGAAGATCTCTTTTTAAAGAATTCCAAAAGAGGAGAGCTCTTTCCACTCTCTACAGGTAGTAGAACCTGTTATTCCCAGGCCTGCAACTGACTCCATAATAAATCATTTGGGTGATTTTATTCAGATTCATATTTCTGGCTGTTTGAGCAGATATTTAAAGTAATGCAGACCCATATTCAAGGTATATATTTCATATCTTTCAACACATGTGACCTATTAACTGTTCATGCAGTATATTCATATAGCAATGGCTTCTTTCATTGCAGGAATCACAGTCATTAATCCTTTAAAAAATATGAAAACCTATTTTAAGTAATCTTTGTTTTGTTAATCTTTGGTTTTTCTCCTGTTACAAATTGTAAAAGCTAGGCTTCTATACATTACATAGAATTACAAGGTTTTCTTCAGTTTCAAGCAAAACATATTTATTGTATCCATTTGTTCCTTTACCATCCCTTTACTTTACATAGTCTGCAACCTTTGATGAATTTATAGGCAGCAACCTTATCCCTTTCTTACCTTTGTGTCACCAGACTAACCAAGCCTAGTGCTTCCAATCTCTTCTCATATAATAGAGACTTCCAATTTTCTAAATTACCACAGAAGCTCTCTCCATCTGTCAGTTTAAATTCATCTCTTTTCAATATGAATGACCAGAGCACATATTTCAGAGACTATCTCACCAGAATTTTGTATAATGGAACTAATATTGCCTTAACTCAGCTGACAAATCCTAGGACACCATTTGCATTATTCACAGCTGTGACATATGGGTAACTCATCAGACTGAATATGATCCAGCTCCTTCAATGAGCCTGAATTTCTGTCCTCAGGTTTTATCAGTGATTTTTCTTACTAGTTTCCTGTTACAAAACCCAAAATTTTGTGCTCTCAAATGTTGTATTATTATGTCTATCTCTTTGATACCATAATTCACACAGTTTTTCTCCTGTGACTATGAACAGACAATTTTTAAGAAAATCATTGAAGTTGTGAAGCTACAAGTCTGTCAGCTAGAACTGATTCATCAATTACTCAACAGTTACTGAAATGTACGCATCTGTACAAGTAACTTTTTGCAACACAAAGAAAAATATCTTAGCCAAAATTAGCATTGAAAGTCAAAGTAACAATTTTATTTTACAGAACAGAAGAGCAAACACTGTTGGAAGAAATTGTTTCCTGCTTTGTTTGTATTTTCATCAATGATTCTATTCTGATTACTTTTACTTTTTTAAGCTGTACATGTATGGAATGAGTCTTTATTTTCTCTAGGATTACAATGACTTTTACATTTGCAACTTTGGTAAAATTCATTGAAGTATTCCTGATTTATACATAAAATCTGTAATTTCACTTAAGAGTATTACCGACCTAACCCTTGAGAAACATTATTTCATTTGTCTTTCTTACCATATTTAATATCAATAATATCTGTTGTCTTCTTCTCTTTAACTAGAACCTTGATAATTTTGTAGTTCTAGTAATTTTTATTTTTTCTTATCTGACCTGTAGTTTTCTGCATGGTGCTATATCAAGTGCTTTGTTGAAGTTGAGACAGATGCATGCTTTGCATTTCATTCCTCTGATAGGTTCAAGCACATAAACCCTTTATGAAGTACATGTGATATTCATATGTATATATATGTCATCAGGTAATCAGAAAACCCCTAACATTTCTTTGAAATTCTTTTCATATTTTTCAATTTTTCTTATACTCCAATTTGTCCTGTGCTTTATATATTGGGATGATCAGATCCATATGCCTGCAATAGCACCGATAATTTTTTCTTCACTACAAATAATACACTAAATATTTATCACTCCCATGGCAGAAACTAGTATTCTTTTTAGTTTGCATTAGGATGCCTTAAAATCACCCCTTTTAAAATTTTCTAAGTACATAAATGTTCCCCTTACATTTCTTTCCCAAAACAACCCTTTTTAGAAGACATACTGTTGAGAAAATATGTTGATCAGCATTAATTAGGTTGTTATTCTTTAACTTATTTCAAATAGATCCCAAACTTTACAAATTTTTCCAGGACAGGTGTAGACAGAAATCTAAGACAGCTAGGGTGTTAACATTCCCAAGTAAATTTGGATACTCAGAAAAAGTAATCATTATGGATTTCAATTTCACAATTAGCTTTGAGTAAAGGACAATATAGAAGTTTCACAGAAAAGGCAGATTCTGAACATATCAGATACATTTCTCTCCAGACTGAAATGCCTGAAAGCCAACCTATCACTTTTCATTAAGATACTGCATATAAAGTTCCAAGGCACATTAAAGACACATTAAAATAAAGATGTACAAAAAATCTCTGTATTCTCTTGAAGCCTAGAAACATTTGGGTGCTTCAAGACTATTCATTTAAAGGGTACTGTGGTAACTTTTTCATAGTCCTTTATTAGGACAAGATAGTTGAATTGCTTAAAATTAAGCAACCATTGAATAGAAAAAGGAAAAAATTTTAGAAAATTTATTTTCATTCTAAGACCAAGATTAGAAGAGACATTTTGAAAAGTGTTGACAAGCTTTGAGTGAAGGGACCTGGCTGGTTCTGGAAGAAGTAGATTGACAGGTAAAGGTTGAGCAACTTTTATGAGAGCTGAGAGATTCTCAGTCTAAAATTAATGAATAGGTAAAAGCTGTACATCCAGATGTCAGGCTCTCTCTATTAGGAGAAATATCTGTGCCTCAGTTTATGACTGTGTCTGTTCAAAACACATGTAACTTACACATACTCACATGCATAGTGTGGCCATACCACCAGCCTCTGAAGGTAAGATAAATTGACTATAGTCATGGCATGGAGTGTGACAGTGCACCTCTCTGCCATTGCCTCTTGCTTAAGCCAAAGTCACCAGTGGTGTTTTGACAGCCATGTCCAGCTTTCTGTGGACTTTGGGGGACAGATGGCAATACGGTACACCAGGGCTGTCTAGAGCATTGACTCAGATGTCTTGGTAATACACAAACAAAGCAATCATGTTCCTTTGCAAATAGTGACGCAGTCAGGGCTTGCTGAGCTCTCCTGCATATCAGGGGCCTCACGCTAGGACTTCACCTTGAGTAGGCATGCCTGTCAAGGTTACTCCTAGAGGCTGAGAAATTCCTTGCTACAACAGATCCTTGGTAAGTGATTAATAGCATGCTAAAATTTGAAATCTTGGCTAAGTGATATATAGGATTCATTGTGCGTATAGAATCCTTTAGACATAAACGGTTGACCAAGCCTGGGACTAAGTATACACCTTGGCTCCTCACTCAGAAGGGAAAAGCGGGTTCTTTCTGAATCTCATGACTCAATAGAAGGTTGTTCCTGACATCTTTATGTGACTCTGTCCTCTATGCAGTAAATGACCAAATATACCTTCCCATCCAATCTTGTTAAACCATTGTTGCATTTATGATTCAATTTTCTTAACTAACTCCCTACTTTATTAAAGTATATTGTTGCTTCTCTCTTACTAGGGAAGCATATCACTTCATTCGCAAAAGTTTATCAGGACCTTTATAAGTTTGCTTTTCTATATAGTCATAAATATTAAAATCACATTAGTTACTTAATATTTTGCACTCAACACTTTTAACTTATTCAGTGATAGTAGTGATCTGTGTTGTAAGGTCCACAGACTTTAAAAGGAATGTTTACTCTGAAAAGACTTAAGCTCGCAGCATAGAAGATGCTAAGACTAAATACAGCATGCTAGAGCAATAGACTATTAAACATTGCAGAGTTTGAGAAGATTGCCTTTTCAGGGAAAACTTTTCCTCACCACCTTAAATATCTGTGGCAATCATTCATAAATCCACATGCATATTAAATTTGACTGTTGCTTGAAATATTTCAAAGTTGTAGTAGTTTCAGTTACAAGGAACTGAGCACCAGTGATAAAGAAAAAGGTTTTTCTTGACTTAATTTTATAAGAAATCAAACAAACAAAAAAAAATATTTTCTTGCAGTTTGTTAATTTTGCTGTATCACACAGTATACAGTGAGTGTCGAGAATAACAACATGACTTGAGATGCAATGTCAGAATATTTTACACTGTGGCAAGTTATGTAGAACATTTTACATGCACTGATAATAGGGAAATCATACCAAATCTAAATAGATTCAGGTGAATGAATAAGAGAATATTTGATGCTTTTTTGTCCAGATGTGTACAAAGAGGTGAAGTGTTCTTATAAATAAACCCCATATTTTCTTATTTTATGAATAAAATTCTAATTATAGAAATGTTTTTACAAATACAACTCTTTATTATGTCTTTTTTATAATAATTTCTTCAGCTGGATTTTATTCTCTCAGGTACTTTACAGTTAAATTATTGTAGGACGGAAACATGATATTTGAAGAGGTATGATATACAATGACAATAAAAATTAGAAAATAAATCTGCTGATGTTAATCCTTTGGCAAGTCTTATGACTTGTAACACTTAAATTGCATTTCTGATGCTTTTGAGTAACCATAAGCCCTTACATAAATCATATAACTTATGAAAATTTTGAAATGCGTGGAAATATGACTGCATTTACACACAGAGGCCAGCACATCTGTTATCTATGCCCATGAATAGCAGCCACTTCATTCTAAAAAACAGGCACTTCAAATATTCCCTTAAGAAGCAATTTTAATGGTATCCTATTCAAATCAGTCTGGAAATTGCTTTCTAACTTTTTATGATATAAAAAATTATGCAGATTTGTTCATTTTTCACCTCTTCATAAGTAATTGGAAAAGTCCTTTGTCTCTAGACCTCCACCTTACCATCTGTTACTTTATTTTACATAAAAAACATCATGTTAAGGTAATTAAATAGTTTGGCTTTCTATAAGCATGTTTAAAAGCTTTCTGTTCTGTCTTAAATGGCAGGAGACAATTCTGCAAAAATAAAAATAGGAAAAAAAGGCTCCAAAACATCATTTGTGAGTAGCTGGGTTCCACTTGGTTCAATAGTATTTCAGCCTCCACATACCACTACTCTTATAAACTTACTAGTCCCCACTATTCAGATCTTGGTTGTTCTAAAATTGAGTTCCATTCTACTGAATCAACAGTGTGACATGACTGCCAGAAGTGTCAACTGTGTCCTGGGGTGTCACTATCTTGTCAAGGGAGGGGATTTTCCTGATCCACTCTGTGCTAGTGTAGCCTCATCTCAAGTCCTTGTGTGCAGTTTTAGGTGACACAGTATAAGAAAGATATACAGCTATTATAGAGTGTCCGAAGGAGGGCCACAAGGATGGTGAAGGGCCTAGAGGGGAAGCCATAAGAGGAGTGGCATAGGTGACTTTGTCTGTTTAGCCTGGAGAAGAGGGGACACCTTTTCATCGTCTGCAGTTTCTGCGTGAGGGGAAGGTACTGATCTGTTCTCTCTTACGACCAGTGATAGGACCCAAGGTAAAGGCATGAAGCTGTGTCAGAGGAGGTTTAGATTTGGTATTTGCTCATCATCCAGAGGGTATCTGGGAATGGAAACAGGCTGTCCAGGAAAGTGGTCATGGAACCAAGCCTGACAGAGTTAGAGAAACATTTGCAATATCCTGTCAGGCACATGGTGTGTTTCTTGGGACTGTCCTGTCATCCTGGTTCTGGCCAGAACAGGGTTAATTTTTGCTGTAGATAGAAGGAGGCATGGGTAGGACATGGAGTTTATTCTATACCACCTGATGTCAATGCCAGGGGCAGGGGGGAGGGAGTCCCGTCCGGGGAGAAGCGGTTCCTTTGGGTTGAGTAAATGTGGCAGAGGGAACACTAGTTCCAAGAAATCATATGTGACTCTTGTACACTTTGCTACTTATAGTGTTACTATTACTATTAATTTTTTTACCTCCTTGTTTTTTCCAGTAAATTATTTTTTTCTCAGCTTGTGATCTTGCCCTTTGTGTCTCCAATACTCCTTATGGGGAAGGTTAGGGGGAAATGAGCAAGTGTCACATGGATTTCAATAAGAAAACAAAACTGGGGAATACCATTCCTAAACCATGACACCTGTGCAGGGCTAGAAATTGGACTTGGATGATCCTTGTAAATACCTTTCCAAATCAGGACACTCTATATTCTTTTTTTTTTCATCATCTTTTAAGTTATCAGGTCTGCTGACATGGAAACATTGAACAAAGTTTAGGAAGCATATGAGGGAGCTATTTAAACAGGGAATTGCTGAAAAAAGTGGGAAAAAGAAAAATAAGACCAAGATATGGATAAGTCAGATTGAATTTTCCCAGTGTCTTAATTGAAGTCTACCTGTCTTGATGTGTTGTTAATAAGCTAAACTTGAACTGTGAGAAGAGATCAATCAGGAGAACCAAATACTTCAGCATTAAGCCATAGTTCTGTGGGAACTATGACAGAGGGGAACATCATCTGATAGTTAATGCTAAAATATAGACAAAGACTCAGAAGACTCAAGAAGACATATAATTCAAAATGAGGACTTTGGAAATGTCCTCACTCACAAATGCTTTCACTCACTCACAAATATGAAAATGTAGACCTGCAGGATACCCAGAACTGAAGAAAAATGCCAACCGAAATTCAGCCATGTCAATGAGTAGCACTGCTTTAAAATTGTTCTAAATGTTCTCTTGGGCTACATTAAATCCGGAATATAAAAAAATAAATAGTTACTCTTTCTGTCTGAACTACAGATATATTTGCTGAATGAGACTTAAGCAGTTCAAAGAGCTTCAACATTGTATTTTCAGTTGTCTAAAATGTTCCATGGTTTAAACCATTCACTTGTGAGAGTAAAAACTAAAAAAAAAAAAAATAAGAAAAGAAGTTTTGCACAGTTACACAATTTGTGATGAATCTATTTTAAATTAACTGTATGATTTGTTACATTTGGAAATATCCAGAAAAACACAATTCCCATTCAATACGCTAATTTTCTGACACTAAATGGGATGCATTATCTTTTTTTATAAGTAACACAGTCAAAACTTAGTTAGACTTTAATGAACTAATAATCACAGTATTACTTCCATAGTATGGAACCAGCTACACATAAATTCTGCTTCTCTAAACCCACAATTCTTGAAAACCTGACAAGATCAGAAATGAGTAGGACACAGCAATTTCTAAAATAATTAAACCATTATATCTAAATTTTGTAAATACTCCAGAGTATGAAGAATCGAATTGTTTAAGACCAAAAATTTGTACTTAATCTTAGAGAGACACAGAATTGTTTTTTTTTCATTACAAATAGGAAGACTGAGATAATAGTTTCCTCAACAACACTGAAAAAAAGACAAAGTTTTTTCATGTCTGTTCCATAAAATGCACAAAACGTAGGCCTCCATGACTAGTCATTTGTCTCCTGTTTTGACTTTCTGTTCACTGAAATCTTTGCTCCGTCTACTTACAATTTTTACAATGTAGACAACACAGCAATCCGGTTGACAGGTTGTTAATTGCTCAGATATAAGTGAGCTTTTACACAAATCCTTCATGGACTTCTTTTTTTTTAATTGGATGAAAATCCAATTAAACCAAAACTAAGTAAACAAATCCAAAGAACTTTCAACAGCATGAATGCATTAGAATAGTACAATCAATTGTTTTGACTCTATGAAAGAACTAAATCATGCCTAAAGAAGGTCCACTTCTTCATACTTTAAAAATATGCTCTCATGGATTTATAATGAACAATTACCTGAATAATACCTATTATTCTTTTTAATCCAAAATACTGGACTTTCAAAATACTCTGAAAAGATACTGTAAAACAGGAATTTTATAGATTTTGTTTAAATTTATGGTATGTTTAAATATCATGTCTGCTTCACAGATGGTGTCAACAATGTCACTTCCTTCTGAAATCAAAATACTTTAATTCAAACCAGGCACAACCGCATACTCCTGCTCAATCTAAAATAATCTCTTTGGGACTTTATTCCCTGATATTAATTGTAGTGCTTGCCATTCCTCCCCCTGCTTTCCTACAGTGTTCACTTATTTTGTAGCCAAGCCCTGCATTCTTTAATTGCTTTTGCCATCAGTTGAGAAAGTGAATCCTGTGAGAATTTCTCTGTTTTAGTCCTATAAAATTTCGCAAAATGACAAGAAAACAAGATAAACAAAGAAACAAATAAAAAAGTGTAAGCCAATAGGCCAGCTATCCTTCAAAGGTGCTTAAAACTGCTTTTGACAACTACACCCTCAGAAAACTATCTAGAATAGCCTGAAAACTATCTAAAATATACACTTGCAATCTGATTAACTTTTTCTTTGGAGATCAGAACAATTAAGTTTGTCTGAACAGATTTTGTTCTCCGACACCTTAATGCCTATGAACATAGGGACAACTAGAAGGTCCCTGGGCTTTATGTGAATCACCAGAGAAATTTGACCTTATCAGAGAGCTGAGGAAAACTCTAGTATGTCCACATTGACATATTACTTGGCTGAGCTATCTGATTACAAGCACAGTGAGAAGGATAGACCACAGACTCACAGAATCAACTAGTTTGGGAAAGACCTCTGAGATCATCAAGTCCAACCTATAGTTTAGCACGCTGCCAGGCAGATATTGTTTTATGGCCTTGAACCTTTTAAACACTTTGTAGATTACTCTAGTGACCTTAACCTCATCCTGTGACAGTAACTCTGAATCATCCAGGTTTGCAGTCCTTTTCCCTCCATACTATTCACCAACATATCAGAAACTGTAAGAGTCAATTTTAAAAGTTTTAATTCTATTCTTTTGTCAGTAAGCAAAACATATCTGCTTGGTCCTGCTTGGGCTTTTAACTAGACTTTAAGAGTTTTATTTTGAAGCTAAGCAATATTTCTTAAGTATCTTGGTTTTATAACTCCAAAGAAACATACTCAAAGACCAAACAATGATGTAAAGTGACCACTGATATCGTTTTGAACTGTTTCATGTTAGTTCCGGTTCTCTATTTAGTTTATGTACCTAGTCTACTTTCTCTAATACTTTAATTTAAATGCTTGGTCAGGAAAAAAAATCTATAGATTTTTAGGTTAGAAACAGAGAACACACTCAAGAGGGCTCCCTGATTCTTGGACATATATCTATTGACACAAGACTGAACACGTAATCTGGCCCAAGGACCATATGGTCCTCTCTGATGTTCATAACAAGGAGAATAACTAAATAGAATTGTAAAAGAGATACATACATAGCAGAAACTTCATTTATCTCTATGGTTGAAGATAAGCACTATTTAATAGTAGAAGAAATATTTTGACAGTATAAATGTATCAGAAATATTAAAAAGCTGATGATAAGAATAAAGGCAATTCTTTAAAAAGAAACAAGTTTGATTATGATATACTCTTACTTGTTCTCAAGAAATTATATTCATTATTTAGAAAATTTCATGTCTTAAAGTACATGCCACAAATATATGTTAATCCAAGGAATTCATCAATAACACTGATTATATGTTAGGATATATGATTTTTTTAAATTATGTAACAGATTGTCTTGTCTTAAAGATGAACATGAGAAACTGGCTAATAGAAAATAGCAAATAGCTAGCTTTAAACTGAATGAGTGTCTGTTCCTTATATCTTTTCATGTTTAAACAGATTTCAATATGCACTGTAAGATCTCTCATATCAGAAAGCCTAGTTTTTTTATTTTAAATTGACCTTAAGATATCCGTAAAATCTATGTCCCCCATTCACACCTACTCTATGGACTCATTAATTTAAAATTGTTTCCTTCCTGCCCTGTATGTATCAAAAATCTAAGAAGCTGTTCCATAACTTTTGCAGTTGAAGTTGATTCCATTCAGAAAACATGAAATATTGATATCTTTGAGGAAGGTGTCTCAAGACAACAGTTTGAGCAATGCTGTATTTTCCCTTTGTTTTCAAATTGTCATTTGTACAAATCTTTAGCATTGTTTGAACAACTGATTTGTGAACTGTGGGGAGAAAAAAAAAGCTTTCTACTGCACATGGATAGAGTTTATAAAATCAGTTTCAGAAATAAGTAGTTCTATGTTCAGCTTTCAGATATGACCAGAATCAAGCAATTCTTCATCCAGTTTTTTGTTTGTTTGTTTCTGTTGATCACAGCTCAAAATATTCTTGGACTATCTAAATTCCCTTCTGAGCTATCAAAAGCCATCCATGAGCTATAACTTCCAGTAAATGATAAACATCTGTATAGTTTTCTCCCCCATTGCAGAATGTTTCCTTTCCCCCCATTGTGGTTTAGGAAGGGTATTCTAAAATTTAGTGCTCTCACTAAAACCATACACCACTTGCTCCCTGCTCTCCTTCCTCCTCTTCTGAGGTGGACTGGAGAGGACAGCTGGAAGCACAAAAGGTAAATCATGGGTTTAGATAAGAAAAATTTACTGAAAATAGCAATGATATAAGGAAACAAACAGTAACTGCAAAAATATCACTAAGAAAGTGTACAAGATACAAATGCCCTTATATTGAATTAGAATCCTTATGTGATACAGCAATATATTTTGATGTGCAGAAACTGATCAGAAAAAGCAAAAATTAATTGGTTTCCTAGCTCAATACCAGGTCTATATTCACAAGTTCATCCAATTAAAAAACTTCTTGACTGTGAAAATATGGCATTTGGTATCAATTTACAAAATGTATTTATGTAAGCTAACACTTGTAAGAGTTTCTGACTTCAAATATTATTGGTACGGTGTGTGTGTGTGCGTACAGTCTGGCTCTCCAAAGAAGTAGAGGACGATAATTGCACATTAAGTCTAAATTAATAAGGCTTTTCCAGTTGTATGGGTTTCAGCCTGAGCATGTCACTGCAGGATGGTGCTTATTCCTCATCAACTGGCTGCAGGAATAAAGAGGAAACTGTGAGATGGTAGTATGGGGAGTGACATCTGCTGAGTAGGAGGAACTGTCGTATGGCATTGAAGGAACCGTGCTGGAAATGGCAAGAAGAAATGTTCATATGCAGTGAAAAAAGTTCAGATCATTGTTTTAGTATTTCCCTTGATGTCTCTCAAATATGCAACTGAAACTATGTGGATTTAGGATGAATATTCCTTTCAGTCTTCACAAAGTATTTATACATATGGACACTATATTGAAAAATTATGATTAAAGAACAAAAGAAAAATTACATGAAGAAATGAAACCTTAGTAAAAGAATATTTTTTATGTTTGTTTAGGGAAGAGTTGCAAGGGGTTGCACCTGGTTGGATGCCAGGTGCCCACCAAAGCTGCACTGTCACTCCCTCTCTTCAGTGGGACAAGGAAGAAAAAATATAGTGGCAAGTTTGTGGGTAAAGATGAAGACAGGGAGAGATCACTGAATCAGCTACCACCATGGGTAAAACAGACTTGACTTGGGGAAATCAGTTTAATTTGTTACCAATCAAATCAGAGCAGGATAACGAGAAATAAAATCAAATGTTAAAAACATCTTGCCCCCCACACTTCTCTTTTTCAAAATCTTACCATGCCAACCCAATAGAAGAGTACATAATAATAGTGTCATGGGAAAAATGAATCTTTGTGCATTGAGAATAAGAACTTATGCTTGTATTTATGTGCAAAGCAAAATTAGAAAATAATGTATGAAGTCTCAAGCTGAAAGGCTCATATTTACTATTTTTATTATGCTTGTATTTTCTGCCTTCTAACTACAGAGCAGTTAGATTTCATTCCCATAGTAGCACCTAACAGATATGCTACATTTTGCATAATGATTTTGGAAAAGTATCTTGTTGAATATATTGCTTATTAAATTAATTTAAAGCTATTAATGGGACTATCTAAAGCGCACACTGAGAAATACTGCCATCTTATTGTGTCAACATGTTACTTATTTGTGCTCAAATGAAATCGACACCCTAACAACCATAACAGAACTGTAAATCAAGAACCTAGGTTTATAGTGGATATTTACTACGGTGTCTCTGTTAGATATGAAATGTAGCTCCTCATTTGACTTCAGGCTGATCTGTGGTTGCACCAAGCTGAAAAGAGGGTGTGAATCTTCTCTTCTGTCCTCCTGAGAGCGAGCCTGCCTGAACCCTTCTTTTACAGTATCTGCTCCTATGCATCTGCAAGGTGTCAAATTACCTTTCTCATCCAAGTAAAGGAAAATATTGCAAAAAACTGAATTAAGTTTCATATTGATAAAACAAATTACTAAATTCATTTGTGGCCACATGAAAATAGACAGAGATCAGTTGGTGCTAAACAGGATTGGTCTCAGCAGCAGACAGTGGGCCTAAATGTTATAATAGTCAGTTATAGATGGAGTATTATTAAGTAGGAAATAAAAATTAATTTCACCAGACTGCTAAAGAACTAGGTTATAAAAGTCAAAAGGAAGAGAATTTGAAGATATACTGTTCCTCTATTTCTCACTTTTTCAATGAAATTAGTCTAAAATATCACTCATTTAACAGGTGAATAAATCCAGTTACTGAAGAAAGGAGAACCTTTTTTTAGACTTTTCAAGTACTCCTAAATACATGATTAAAAAAAGAGTCAGATTTCTTATGTGGATGTTATAAGTTACAACTTACTTTTAAAAATCTTGCCTAAATGCTATAAATTAAGTAATTAATTCTTTGCATACTGAGTGAGGCTATGGAAGGAGTGATTTGTCTTTAAAAAAAAAAAAAAAAGAGAAATCAACCAAAATGGTTGGGATTAAAATAATTTCTACTAAAAATAGATTTGTGTATGTGTGTGTGTTTATGTTGATTTGTGCACCCAATAGATATATATTTACATATACCATCATTTTCTATATATCTGTCTTGTTATTGCCAGTTGTTTGGCAAAGTCCTGTTCCTGAATAAAGTGGACAAAATTCTCAATGAAGTATTTAAAACTGATGCAACTTTACAAATCAGTTGTAAAAAAAAGGAAGCATAGGGAAAGACAAAATGGGCTTGACATTACAGTATATATAATTAGGAAAGTTTATTTTTTTAACAAAGGAAAAAAAAATATAATTAAAATTTTTGAAATTAAAAGCATCTAAAAGTATCAGTCCATGTCCAAACTGATCTGCAATGGAGCAAGATCTTGGTAAACCCTGGAAGAGTTAAGGACGATGCTTTAAGAGGCTTCTGTGATTAATAGTTTTTGGTAGGGGTGGTTTTAGAATACAACTTCAATTAATTGATTTGTTCTTTCTCTCATTTCCTTTTACAGAGTAAATTACATGTTGCATTACATCTTGATGAGAGAGCAAAAGCATTGTCTGAAGAATGGTTGAATAAGGGCCAATTCTGTTCAAAGCTGTCTTGCATCTCCTTGGACTGAAGTCTCTGAAAATGTTCTCCTTGCATCTATATGATCTTTGTGCTTCTGATGATGTAAACTATTTGCCAAAGCATGCAAGTGACTGATTAAGTACTTGTTTAAGTCCCAGTTGTTTCAATTACTAAATGAAAAGGAACTAAATGGCTAGAAAAATATTTCTGCATAATAAAAGCCCATTACTCATTTGACTAGAATATAAATCACAGGAATAGTCTATTACTTCTTCCCAGAAAGAATGGAACAGAGCCAGTCTGTCTAACTTAAGTACTTAAACTTACTTTCGCTGATGTGTCTCTGGAGGACTCAAAGACACCATGTTAATTATTTTTTATACGATGAAAACAGCACTTGAATTAAAAAAAATCCCAACAAAACTAGAAGCAAAAAATCCATCTAAGCGTCTGAAGTTTAGGCTTCAGGTAACTGTCTAGCAAGGTAATTGTCTAGCTAATTTTATCCATATTTTAACATTTCTTATGTGGCATATTGATATTGAATTTCTGAACAGAGCTAGCTGATTTATGCTGTAAAACAAAACTGTATTTGTAATTAAAAGAAAATAAGCAGCATCCTCATACCTATTTACTCCAGAGTTATTTGATTAATAATATAGGGAATTTTGTATTTTTAATTAACTACATTTTATTTGAAATCTCCAGTGTTATTTGAAGAAGTTCAGTCACTCTGAAAATCAGGCCAGTTACTCAGTAAATGTGATTTACCATGGGTTCAACAGCCTACAGGTATGTCCAGTCTAGTGCTGTGTATTGTGCAGAAATGTCTCAGCTAGCTACAAAGGAGCTAGTTATGAAATCAGAAATGTATCAGCTCTGGGCTAAGCACAGCCCCGCTGACCTGACTATACTGTTTATGTGCCATGAGTTAGTATCCTTAAACAGTTCTGTGGTAACTCATGCAAACCTACCAACTAATTTGAGCTCTTAAGATATCTCTAGTCAATGCTCCATTTTGTGGTACAAAAATATGCAAAACTCAAAAAAACAAGCTTTATAAAAACTTTTGCACTAGATGGTTTAAATTTTTGTACAGACTTAATTGAACTTATTCATTGTTAGATGTCCTCACTGGCCATAATAGTGCAGAGGTAAAAAACAGGGACAGAACTTTATATCCTGGATTGGTTTTGGACCAAATACAAAATTAAAGCAGTTTAAAAGGGATTACTAAAGTACTAAATATGCCTTGTTTCCTCTATAGCCCCTGGGAAGAGCTAGCCACTTCCACGAAATTCTGTAGGCTATACAGGGATTCTAGTGTCAATATATAGAAGAACTACAATACCGTGTAAGCACTAATGTAAACATGATTTTGTGTAAAACCCACAAATTAGTGTTCAAACGCTAATAAGGAATAAGACAATTAAGACAGAGTTGTGAGATAATAAAAATTCTTTTTTTTCCACAGAAATGACATAACTAGTAGTCTATATATTGTCTTATTTTCCAAAGATGTTACTAAGTTTTAAATTCACGATTTACAACTCAAAGTACTAAGTATTTATATTTGTCTATAAAAATACATTCCTTCTATCAAAAAGGAGATTCTTCATCAGAAGATGATGAGGGTTCTTGAAGTAGCTGTACATACAAACAACTCACCTGCAAACTGTTTCCTAGTTATGAAACATGGTGAACCATTGGTCCCCTGGAAAAATCCAAAGGGATCATATTTAATTGTAAAAATACAATTGAGATTTTTTTCAATTGAGTTAGTTTTTTTCCTACAAAATATAACCACTTTTTTTTTTTATAATATATGAATGTATTCATTCAATAATACATTTGTGTAACACTGCTAGGATTTTTTATTATCTCCGAGTTGGGGTTTTTCTGTTATATTTCTTTGGATTTTTTTTCATTTTATTCTATTGCTTAATTGACAGGGATAAATTTTGTCTTAGATTATCCTGGAGGACCTTAGTATATTTGAGGTAAAGCAGAAAGTAAAATCTAATTCATAGAATTATTTCTCTGAATCAAGAAACTGATGACCCTATTGTTGAGCAACACTCTGAACAAGAGAGTCAGAACATTCAAGCTGAGTGTCACAAAGCATAGTTGAAATTTTTAGTAGTGCTTTGCTCAAACAAACATAGATGTGTCTCCATTTCATGTTTTCTTTCTCAGAGAGTGTATTACAAATCTACAGAGCAAGCTCTTTAAAAACAGCTGATAAGAAATAAGGAGTAATTGAGGTTTCTGCACACAAAGAATTTGCTTACAAACACATTTTTTCGTATTAATGTTTTTTAACAGCATGCTGGGTAATTGTTACTTTACATATGCCCTGGTTGTGAAGCAATTCCTGAATTGTTCATTTTCTTTTCTCTATTATGACTAGTTTACTATGTCTAGGATGAGTGCTACCTTTTCAAAGGCAGCACAATAGCTGCCTAATAACTGAAAAGCAAGACATCAAGTCCTAAGGCCCAAGTATTTAGGTTCTCTGAATAACTAACAGAGGCAGAGATTCATCCAAAATGATGTTTTCCTCTAACTAAAATAAGACTTTAATAGAAAAAACATAACCTCAGATTTTTTAATCTTTGTCTTTTCTGAATTAAAGAGGTTTCCTAGATGTCTAGCTTTACTTTCCATCACCATTTTAAGAAAAATAAAATCATTCTCTGGAAGTTCTTATCAGTCTTTCACTAGAAGGAATCTAATGTTTTATTTACTTGAAATAAGCCTCTAAATAATTCAAGTAGCTGCTCCATTTAAGATTTTGTTTTAGGCACTACTGGTTGCTGAGTTTAGGAATCTGATGTTCTTTCATGTTCCTTTTTTTTCCTTGGCCTTTACTTAAAAGGTAAGTGCAAATTCTATTGGTAATAATGAGCTTTGGTGGCGTTTTTTGAATTTGAGAATTTTGGAGCTTTGTTTGTTTGCTTGTTTTAGTTTAGGTGTAATAAGCATATGAAAAAACTGTTTACAAGCTTTCTTAGGAGTTCCTGGAGAGACATAGCTCTGTGTTTCTGCATAAAAAGCTCTTAACCTCACAAGAAGTGAAGAACCATCAAGAACTCTACATATTGGAACACTATTCCTAGAATTCAGGTTAGTATAAAATAAATATCTAACTAAAAGTATTTTAATTTACTGCATATACTGATCTTAACAATCCACTAATATTGCATATGCTAACCATCAGTCTGGCACTGTTTGCCTTAGTAAGCTTATTAGACTTGCTCAACTAAGCTTAAGACACTGTTACCTAGACTTGTCTTACTAGATGAATGTCAGAACAACAACAACAACCAAAAAGGTCTTTACTCCTCATTTAAAGACTTACAGATGAAGCTGCAAATCCCACAGAGACACACTCATTAAATAGGTTATCAAGAAAGGGACATGACTTGACCTAGAGCTTATTTTTGGTCTGTGTTCTGTTTCTGATGACAAATGACCTGTTAATAAAAAGAAATATTTGCTTTCTGAAAGGAAAGAGCTACCTGACCACAGTGAATACTTCTGTGCCATAACCTTGCAGACTCTAGTAATATAGATCCAGTCATGGATAGTCCTACTGTAAGTCTTTAATACATTCTGTGGACCTCTAGAGGCAGAATGGAAGTGCTTCTCCTGTGACATGATGACTGTGTCAGTACAGAACTGAGCACTGGCATAGCTTAGAGGTGTGCAGATTTCATAGGAGTTTAGTTCTAGTTTCAATCTACAATTAAAACACTCTTAAGAGACTTAACTAAAACTCTAAGCTATGTATCTAAATTTGCAATATTGTCAGTAGAGATTAGGACCTTAGCTCGCCAAAAACAGATTTTGAAGGTCTTCTGGTATATGAGAAATATACATGAACTTAGAAATTGTGATGAGGATGCAAAATAAATATATATTCTCTCTGGGAAGAATCTGGAAGTCAGAATGGATGGCTTTGTTATATTAAATGGCTCCTGACATCTATGTTAAGGTTACTGCATTGAAACTTTAAAAGTTTCATTGACTTTATTCTTTAGATAACTCTTAATTAAAAAAAAAAATAGGTGAAGAAAGTTTCATCTAGATAGACTATTTGTACTCACCTAACATCAAATAATTTCTCTTGAATTGAATCTCATCTGCAAAACTAAATCCAGTTGCCCGAACATAAAGAGGTAGAACTTTGTGAGATGTCCCAAGGAGATTTCTCAGCCTATGGCAGTTAAGGCAAGAGAAACTTAAACATAGACACACATTGGCAAAGATCTCTATGCATCTTTGCAAGGATTCTAGTGGGAGGTCAGTTCTAATCATAACAGATATAAGCCCACATAACATGAGTACCTGATATGGCTTTAATTCACAGTAAGTGCCCCAGAGGCCAAGAACCAAGCTGATTCTTTCAGACATGGTATATGCACTAGCTGTGGAATTGATCATAGTGTCCTCTATGTCTGTTTGACCCAGAGGGTTGTTTTTTACTGTCTTTAAACTTCTAGCATATCACTGCCTCTTTATCTTCATTAATCAGAAAGAAAGCCTAAAGTGACTTGGTCAGACTAGTCATCTGCACTATAAATATCTGCATCTAGTCAAGATGTTTTTCATTCTTCAATTCCCTTTATAGTGTATATTATCTTTAACAATTTGTTTGTTTCTCCCTAAAATAGGTACCTTATATAGGTCACATGAATTGTTCAAGAGTATTCTTTCTGTCTTGGTTAATGAAAAAGTGTATCCAAACAAATAGATCAATCATAATTATTTGTACAACAAAAGATTCTAAAGCTGGATGAGATGAACATTCTCATTGTCCTGATATTTAATATAATCAAGCTGTCATAATACAAGAAATGTTTAAAATTTAATAATTTGAGTTTACAATTTTGATATCACTGTATAGACAGATTTGTATGGTGAAGAAATCTATGTAAAAGGAAAGAAAAATTCTGACAAACAAGGACTGTTTGATATACTCAGTAAAATTTTAAAGAAGGAAGGTTTTTCTAACATGTTTCAAAAGCCCTTTTCAAACAAGGATTACTAAATGCATGAGTGGTGAAAGAATCATTCATCGGTTTCATCTGGCAGCCAAAGATGACATTCAAAGTGCTATTCACAGAATCAAATCTGCTTGTAAACCAAGAGTTTACAACATAGTTTAACCATTTTACCTGAATGGGTGTAAATGTGAACAACACATTTACAGGGGTAGATTTTTGAATGTATTTATATGTAAATGTGATAAGACAAGGATGAAGAGTTATTTGTAACCAAATTTTTTAAATTTTTCACCAAAAAAATCCATTAAAAACTTATCTTTAAGAGCCTTAAACATCCAACACTTGGTAAATCCAAGGAGATACATATTTTCTTGTCTAGATTCAAATTATGTTTCAAAGCTTAAATAAATACAGGTACTAGCATGTTGATAGTATGAATTGTCATAGTGTTGTAGACATCAGTGAGAGTTTACTCTAATTAAAACAAAAAAAAATTAAAAATACGTTTTGAGGGAAAAGTACCTGTTAAATACATTTCATTTCATTAAAAAAAATATTTAAAGGAAGAATTTATAGTAGGCTACTTGGTGGATGAACATCAAACTAGAAAAGTAGAGGGTGGGGTACAAGGCTGAAACATCTAAGGAGAGGCTTTCACACTTCCCTGCAGCAATTGTCACAGCCGTAACCATCTCAAGTGACAGCACGTGAATGCATATGACCTGAGAAATATGATGGGAATTCTGGATAAAACTGGCAAAGAAAAATCAGGTGGGCAGGTGGTGCTGTAGGCAAAAGAGCAGCACAAATCCACAGTTGATGATGTTTGTTAGAGAATTTATGGACCAGGATCTTAGGGGAGGCCAGTAAGGAAAGTAGGCTTCTTATGTTTCCCTGCCACTGAGTAGGCTGAGGTTACACAAAAAGTTGTGAGGGGACAGAGCCAGAACAGCTGATGCCAGCTGACCAGAAGGATATCCCATACCATATGGCATCATGCTCAGCAATAAATACTGGGGAGAGAAGAAGGAAGGGGGTGACGTTCGATATCCTTGTGTTTGTTTCCTGAGTAACGTAGCCGTGACAGAGCCCTGATTTCCTGGACATCATTGAACACCTGCCTGCCCATGGGAAGCAGCGAATTAATTCCTTGTTTTGCTTTACCTATTGAACTGTCTTTATCTCAACTCTGGGCTTTTGCATTTTCATCCTTTTGATTGTCTCCCCCATCCTGCTGTGGGGGAATAAATAAACAGCTGTGTGGGACTTAGATGCCTACTAGGGCTAATCTTCAGCAGCTGACAACATTGTGAAGCTGCTCTCAAAATGGAAAAATAGAAATTTCACATCTATTTTCAATAAAAAAAGGAAGAAATATCTGAGAAATGAAATTATGATCAGCTCTACCTCATTACTCTGGAAGATTTTTAATCAAATCCTGCTGTAAGTCATTTACACCTACATGAAGAAGGAGATTGGGAACAGGCAGCATGTATTTACCAAAGCTTCTTTAGCAGCCTGATGGTCTTCACTGGTGGATGTCTGGCTGTGTGGGTGGGGGGAGAGCCATGTATGTAAATTACTTTGATTTTAGCAGTATTCTCACAGCCAGCCATAATATATTTGCAGCCAAATCTCCTGAAGTTTACAGAGTTCTGTCCTTGGAATGGAATAATCCCATACTCCTGTACAGTCACAGTATTTTCAAATGCCTAGAGAGCAGATTTCCAGGTAATGGTAACCTGGGTATCCCTGTGGCAAATTAAATCTAAACCAGCAGAGCAATCCCCATTTCAAAGAAGGCCGACAATAAACTGTGCTGCATTACCGAGCAAGTAGGCAGCAGGTCAAAAATCCTACTCCTTTCTGCTTGGTATTGTGTGTGAAATTGCTTCTCAATTACTGTGTCCAATTTTGGACTTCCCTTTACAAGGAATACACTGAGAAACTGCAACAAGTTTGTCTTTAAAATGATTTGGGGAAGGGAGCATTGATGTACAAGAAGTATCTTTGCTGACATCTTCTTGGGGGTGCACAGTGAAAGCTCAAGAGGGAATGTATGAAATGTATCACTCACCAGTGATGAGTGGTTTTGCTTAGGGGCCAATACTGGGACCAGGCATTCTCAAACATCTTTCTTGGCAACATGAACACTGGGATTAAGTACACCACCACCAAGTTTGCAGACATCAAGCTGTGTGATATGATCAACATGATGGAGGTAAGGGATGTCATTCAGAGGGACCTTGACAGGCTTGAGAGTGGGCCTGTGCAGATGAAGTTCAGCAGGGCCAACTGCAAGGCCCTATACAAGGATCAGGACAATCCAAATCACAAATACTTGCTGGATGGATAATGGATTGACAGCTGCTTTGAGGAGAAGATCTTGGGAATGCTGGTGGATGTGAAGCTTGGCATAAGTCAGCAATGCATGCTTTCAGCCCTGAAAGGAAGTTGTATCTTGGGCTGCACCAAAAGAAATGTGATCAGCAGGTCAAGGGAAGTGATTCTGTCCATCTGCTCTGCTCTGGTGAGACCCTATCTGAAGCATTACATCCAGGTCTGGGGGCCCAAGTGGACCTGCTGGACCAGGTCCAGAGAAGGACCACAAAGATGATCAGAGGGCTAGACCACCCCTCTGATGAAGACAGGCTGAGAGAGTTGAGATCATTTAGCCTAAAGAAAATTTAGGGAAGACCTTATATCCACCTTGCAGCACCTAAAGGGAGCTAGAAAGACAAGAGACAGAAAGAGACGTTTTACTGGGGCATGTAGTGATATGACAAGGTGGAATGGCTTTCAATTGAAAGAGAGTAGGTTTAGATTAGATAGTAGGTATAAATTTTTTACTGTGGTGACGATGAGACACTGGAACAGGTTGCCCAGGAGAGCTGTGGATGCCTTATCCCTGGAAGTATTCAAGAACAGGTTGGATGGGGCTTTAAGGAACATGGTTTGGTGGGTGGAATCCCTGCCTATGGCATGAGGTTTGCAACTTGATGATCTTTAAGGTCTCTTCCAACCCAAGCAATTCTATCATTCAATTAATTAATTTTAAGTGAACATACCTATGTATGCTGGTATATTGCAGGTATCCCTAGAACAATAAAATCATTTTACAAATTGAAACTATTTGAAGTAACATCAAGTTCACATTAAAAAAAAAAGAAAGTATAAAATAAGGAACTAAAGCAATGAAATGATACACACTAACCAGACAAGGCTTAAACAGTTTGACTAAGTTTGCCAGATCAGAAGTAGTTTTTGTGCTGTCTAACCCCATGAAAAACAAAACAGAGCAATAGACCAGATTTGATAACCAGTGTAATAATGTGTCACAGCAAAGTTTTAGAAAAATAGGAACCAGAAGACAGAATGCAATGGTAATACGACAGTTGTGGTTTTAAGCCTAAATAAGAGAGGAGGAGAAAGCTTTTAAACATACAGTTTTCTGAATGAGTAATTATTTTTTTCTCATTAATTTTTAAAATGAAGACATGGTAAAAAGTATTTTTTCTTATGTCCTAAAGGTTTCTTAATTAATATTGGACAGTTGCATCTATTATCAATGCTTTGGGAAAACCTAAACAAATATGGCTTACAGTAAAAGCCAACAACATGAAAAATACTAACGGCAGAAATTAATTGACAATAAAATTCAGAAATAATAAGTGATTTCATATGGTGTCTAGTTTCATTTTTCTTAATATTTAATAAGAATGTTACAATCAAAACGATAATCTTTAAATAACATTGGCATTCCCTCAGGATCCCAAACTTTTTCCATCTTTTATAGGCAGAAAATCATAATTAAAAGAATGCTATCTTGTTCATCATAGCTGCTGTTTATATGTCACTGAAAAAGAAAGATTAATGAGCCAATGTGCTTTTATCCAAGAAGCATAATTAGTCTGCTTCACTGAAATGAATAATTAAGAGGGACATTTTAAAAGAAAACAATATGTTAAAGACTAATTAAAGTTTTGGAACTGATATGCAAGCCATGTTTTATGTGTAATTGTAAGACATTTAAAGAGTCAGGGTCACAGTTTTTGGAAGGTCTCGTTCTTTGCAATTGATACAATCTAAAATGCTCTTTTTTTAAGCAGCATTTCCTACTAAATTTTTAAATGCTCTGAGTTTTGAAGTTAAAATGCAAATTCATTTCTATTTGGTTTTCGCATTTTTATGCCACATTTGTGAATTGTAAGATTATTTATTGTGAACTATAAAAATCTAGATCCAAACTGTACTTTAAAAAATATGAATGGAAAAACTTAACAGGCCAATACCATCTGTATATTGGCAATTATATAAATCCTTTTCATATTGCAGCATCTGTGGAAAAAAAAAATAAAACTTAATTTGCATGCACTTTTTCGAGTCTATTTGGTACAATTTTTCAGTTTGTAAATCAACGAAGTTGTACACAAAATGTATGCAAATATTACCTTACTTCTCCTGTTTCCTTTACACCAAACAAGTCATCTATTTATGAGAGAAATACCATTATATTTAGTTCTTGTAAGTTCTAACTTGGTGAGCTGTGAGAGTATATATCAATATTTCACAGAATATTTCAATATTCTCAATGAAGGAGGAGTAGCAGTGTTTTAGCAAGAACAGTAAAATATACAAACTGTAGCTCTTGTTCTATTGGCAGTGAGAGTTAATACTGGTACGTAACATGACGGTGACAACTATTTAAAAAGAACTTTGATTCAGAGATGCCTGTTTGTTGCCACTGACTATAAAGTCTGGTTGACTTAGATTAATTTCCCAGTTTTCAGGCAACAAAATGTAGCTGAGATGAACCCCATCTTTTGTGTCAATGATGCATAGTTTTAGAGAAAATTAAAAATATGAACTGCTAGAATTGAAACATGAGGATTTCTACATCCTGAGGTGCATTAAGCACAGCATAGCCACACTTGTCTGACTGGTGAGTGATTGTCCCACTGCACTCAACACTGGTGCAGTTTTGAGATCCACAATATAAGAAGGGTATTAAGTTACTAGACTGGCTGGAGGGCAGCAACGTGGTAAGGGGCTAGAGGGAATGATGTATGAGGAGTGGCTGAGGATGCTGTGTTAGAGAAGAGGAGACTGACTGGAAAGATTGCTGTCTTCAACTTCGTTTCAAGGAGGAGTGGAGATCTCCACATGGGAGTGGAGATGGAAGTGCTGATCTCTACCTTCTGGTATTCAGGAGAGGATGCAATGTAATGTCTTAGAGCTATGTCAGGAAAAGTTCAGATTGAATATTTTGAAAGAATTCTTCACTGATCTGGTATTCAAGCACTGGAGAAAGTTCCCCAAGGAGCTGGTCATGTCTGCAGGCTTCTGATGTTCAAGAAGCACTTTGGACAACACTCTTAGATATATGGTTTAACCCTTAGGTTGCCCTGTGTGGAGTCAGATGTCGACTCAATGATCCTTGTGGATCCCTGCCAATTCAGGATATTCTATGATTCAATGAATTATATGGCATACGTAGATAGAAAGCATTAACATTTCATAATGGGAAACTATTATGCTATGAAAGACTATGCTATGAAGTTGTCAAATTATGCAAGCAATAGAAGAAAACATTTTGCCTTTCTAAAACAAAAAAACTTCAAATTTGTTGATATTTAAAACAACCTCTCTTTTATGGGAAATAATCTGAAAAATAGTTATTTGATTTGGAACAAGAACAAATTCTGAAATACTGGTTTTCAGCTAAATAAAAAGTAACATCTTGCACAGCTTCAGTGATAGCTGTGTGTGAAATAAAGGCTAAGTGTAGACATTTAAAAATGTGATTTTTGGCAGTAGAGCAAATGGCGTTTGAAACTATTCCAGTCTTTAAAGCCTTTTTCATGATTACTGGCTACTAGAACATTTCTTAAGATATTTCAGAACTCAGTTACTTACATAAACTGAGTATTTAAAGATCATTCTTTGTAACCATTCAAACAATCACTGTAGTAAACATAGAGGATATATCCAATTAATGTACATAGGGAGAAGGTTGATTTTGCCATTTTTTCTGAAAAAAGAAAATCCAGGGGAAAGGCAGGAACAAGTGAAAGAAACATTGGTGTGAGACTGTTGAACTATTCTGAGAATATTCTGAATTCTCAATTCATCAGCTTTAGAAGCTGACAGCTTTCACAGCTGTGGGAGATAAAGGTGAAGTAGAAACATATTTGCCTCCCAGATGAGTTCTCTGCATTTTAGGCCTTATGGAGACACGGTGAATTCTTCTAAGAGGCTGACACAAAAGTCCAGCAGTGCTACAGTGGTGAATGTGTTTTATACTGATTGAAAAACTAAACCATGCTGAAATTCCTGTGAGACCAGATATTTTATTTCAAGGTAGAATAATTCATAGAAAAAAAAAAATCTCGAAACTCTGCTGCTGAGAAACTAAAACGCATCCACTGGCAGGTTTCATCAACTTCCACTAAAACAAACAAACAAACAAAAAACCCACGAAAAACCAAAACAAACCAAACAGACAAATAAACCCAAAAACAAATAAAAAGAAACCCTGTGATGAAGTCCTAGTAGATGCTCATGTTAACTTTCATTTAATCATTTAATGCACAGATACAATTTGATTACTGTCTTGGACTGTTCTCTTCTTACACTTCTTTCATTAAACAGAGATTTTCTTACATTTTTTCATTTCTCCTTCGTATTTTTATGCAAGTGTACAGTTATGCAAATAATTTATTTGTCAATATAAATCAAGTTTATTACCATATTCTTCAGATCCTTTCCTGCTGGTACAGAATGCTCTCTTTGCACTGTGACTGTGCTGTCATTTCACTCCACAGCAAGCTGGAGCAGAGAGCTCTATCATGCTGGAAAATTAGTTAAGACTAGGAGTTCATAGGAAGTTTATTTTTGCATCACTGCCAAAATGCATTACATTCAAATAATATCTTTTAGAAAAAGACATACAAAATTTCATCCTTTCCTCTGTGGTGACAAAGTTTCTGAACATTATTCCCAAACAACTGCTTTAGCCACTCTACTAGTGTTCTTTGACCTTTCAGGCAGAAATCCCTTTTCAAATGGTTTCACCAGGTTTTTCATTATAGAAAGACAGATTCTAGAGCTCCCCAAGTTCTTCATCCTTTAACCAGTCTTGCATCCCAAAGGTGTGACAGCCCAGTAACGTGTTTCCAAATGAAAATTTGTTTTTCAGCATAGATAACAAATCAAGCCTAGATTCTATTTTGTAGTATTTGCAATGTGTGTGCTGAAATTGAGCTCTCATTTGCAATTCACAGTTAAGGCTACCCTGAGTCTTTTACATTATTTAGAAAGCTTAGTTGAAAAAAAAGAAACTGGAGCAATAATACTTTATGCTTCCTGAGGACCTAAATACAATTCTAAGCTCTTCCAACACTTTTTTTTTTTTTTTAAAGTATTATTTAGCTTTTCCTTGTGGGGGCCTCTTGCTTTTGTATGCTTTGACCATTTTGAGAATCCATTGCAATAAATCATTCTTTTTTTTTTTTTTTTTTGGTGCTTCCTTTGTCCCTTTTACCAATTTATCTTGCTTTGGCTTTATTTTAGTGTGCTTTATTCTTTTTCTATTTTTTTCTCACTAACCTATGAAAGGTCCACTGAAATCTTAATGAAATGCTTAAGTTTTATGTCAAAGGATAAAATGATCCACAAATATTACCAAGAAATGAACAGTTAAAAATACATATATGATTCAAAGGAGCACTTTAAAAACTTGGGAGCCTCTCTGATCTTAAAAAGAGTGATGTACCTGAAAACAAGATTAATTCACTTGTGAAAGGTCAGTACAAGAACTTCAAGAACCTGATCACTGAAACCATGATCAGCATGCATCAAGGAAGCAATTTGTGAGTTGTTAGAATAGAGAAAATAATGAATAACAATTCTCTTTAACTGAAAACTGCTAAAAATAGAGAATTAGAACTTGATGAAAATGGAATTTTTATTTTTCAGAGGCTAGTTTTAAAAACTCAGCTCTATCTACAGCAATATTAAAACGTAATGTGATCAGAATCAAGATGAAATGAGTTTGTAAAAAAAGGAGAGGATAAATTTGTGATCAAGGGACTAATCCAATAAATATTTTTATACTGATATAATTAACTGTTAAAGAAATATTCTTTCTTCTTATTTCTGTTAATTTTAGAATTATGATCAAAAATATCTCATTCTAAGTTAAAAATCTTCATGAATTTTAAATATTTCAGTATATTTCAGAATATCACCATAATGTCCTGTTGGGTACTAAATGGTGGGCCTTTTTTATCTAAAAGAAAAATTGAAATAAAAGGTATATAACAGACTAAGCTCAAGCAATAAAAAAGCTCAACTGTTTGACATACTGTTCCCATCCAATCAAAGACCCCTATGGAGAATTTTCTAAAAAAAAAAAAAAAGTGTGTATAAATTTATATATTAGCTCTCTGAATGTTTTTCTTCAACTTTTTGTGCCTCAAATTCCCACTAGTAAACTGAAAGTCCCCTTTTTTTTTCTCAGTTTTTTCTTTTCTGTAATAAGATAAATCCTGGACATCACCTCCTTAAAATACCAATGGTATTAATACTCCAATGATTTAGAAGATAATTGTTGGATTAATTATTGAAAAAAAAATTAATAAAACAATAACAGCAGAATATGAACTCGTCCATGTGTAGAAAGATTAAAATGAAACAAAAAGAGAGAACAGTATAGATATGTACACAGTCAAAAGCAGGGTTAGATTCTTTACACGCATATATACACACATACCAGAATAAGGATTCAAGCCACATATTATAATTATTTTCCTATTCTCTAGCCAACAGGAAGATAGGGTAAGCTGGTGACTATGATAATCAGAAAAGTTGAGTTCTTCTTAAATGTCAAATGGGCAGTGTGAGTGCTGAGCAACATTGTCTAATGCATATCACCAGATGAAGCTTGGTCATAAGTCAGTTTAACAGCAAGAACTACTGATTTTTTCATCTCTGCTCCTTCCCTTATGTTCCTCCATGCATACAAATAATGTGTAAGATCCTAAGAAGTAGCTGGTTTTTTTTTCCCCTTTATTTCTATAGCTGTGAGATTTTTCCAGTGAAAACTGCCTGAAATTCTACTTCTCGTCATTCTGAGTTTTTGGTTTTTTTTCCCATGTAGCTTGTGTTGATTCTCATTTGATCATTTTTCATGTATTATTAGCTTCCCCAACTTTGATAGAGTTCCTTCTTGGTCCTTAATTTGAGTTTCATTAATTCTTTCATTTCCTTTGCCCTTTCTTTCCTTACAGGGCTAGTTAATACCATCTTGCCCTTTTAACAGATTCTTTTTGAAACAGTTCTCTACAAATTCTTGTGTTTGTCACAATGACTGTCAGCGCTTGTGCAGCAGACCTTCACTGCATTCAGAATAGGGCATTTGATCAGAGCAAAAGGCACCAGGGTGAAAGTAAGTTTGGATAGTAGTATGTATATGAATTGCCAACTCCAACACGTTCAGAATCACTTAAAAGATGGCTGCACTTTGTTAGAAAGTTCATATTCCTTGGCATGTTCCCCTGTACCATTTGCTGCCTTAGCAGAGTCTTGGCTCAGAGCTTTCTGCATTACCTACTGACGCTGCAGGCTCTTTTTACTCAGAAAAGTGATCTGACCTTTTTAGTAGACATCAGATATGAGGAATTATGAGCATTCCTGAGCAAAAATTAAGTTATTTTTGAGATGTTTTTGAAATATTAATTAGATAAAAGTGTCTCCATGGGGTGATTTTTTTGGTGGCACATAGAACCAAAAAGATACCAGAGTTTATCTTCATTTTGAATCTATTCAAATTTTAAAAATGCAAAGCAAATAGTTAATTCTACTACAAAACCTACGTTGACATGGTTAGCACATTAAGCTGTCATTGCACTTTTGGGTCAAAATTAGCTGCCTTTTAGTTGCCTACAGCCTGTTCATCCCTTTAAAAACTCCAACAGCTGCAGGACACATTCAAGCAAATTTGCCAGGCTTTAAACTTTCTATCAAAGCGCATCTGTCTTCACTGGTAAAATAAACTGTTGACTGCACAGTATTTGAAGTACTTGGCTTGAAGTACCTCCCCAAACTTTAAATATCAGTCTGCCTGAAACACTACTGAGATGATCTCAACTACAGCCTTTTCCCTTAGCAATGTGCTTCTTTCTCAGCAATATGTTTCCAATTTATCCTTGCCACATTCCAAATAATTGCTACACTGCCTGATGCAAATTTGCCTCAGCTCCTCCCTTCTGATTTTGAAGTCTTCACTATCACTCATCTCAGTTCTCTGCTTTGAACTGCAGTTCAGTTTGTTTTGTGGATAACTGCTTTTGCACTCTCTTGTTAGAATTTAATGGCGACATGCTTCACCAATCCTCTTTACTCATAATTTTTTCTCAAAACAGACAGCTTCACTTTCAAAAAAAAGAGATCTTAAAGAACAATTTTTGGCTCCTGGGATAACTCAGATGTCTTATCTACTCTTCCAGAGTTCCAATGCCTCATCCTTCCTACAGACACAGACAACTGGTATCTGTGGTTGTTATGAATATCCTAGCCCTACCAGACTCACATTGTACCCCTCTGGAAAGAAAAGCAAAAATTGTCTGTCTACACTACTATTCATTCTAAGAATCTGCTTAATGATTTTGCACACCAGGAACTACAGAGAAAGAAAGATCACAAGGTATATAAGCAAATTTTTTCCATGATAGGGTCTAAAAATGTGAGTAATTTTCACTAGAGTAAGAGTTTAGGGACCAGTGGAATCAAAGGCTTAATTTAAAAATGTAATGCTCTGGAAAGATTTAAATGGAGCTATCAGTGTTCAGAGATGATGAAGTTCTTGCTAGTGACAGAAGTTGAGCACATGAACAGGAAACTTAACAGAAGGTAGAATGTGAGCTTAAAAGACATAATTTTATCTGGCTAGGGAATACTCTTATTGAACAGTAAGTCTAGGGTATCTTGCCTTGCAAAAAGGAGAGGCTGAATGTATTAACAGGGGAAATAACAGGAGGAAAACCTCCTACTGTCTAAACTGAGTACAGCAAATTTGGTGAACCTCGGTATTTGTGCTTAATCCTGAAAAAGATGATGCTCTGCCCTAGACCAGCATCACAGCTTGTATTTGGAATCACAACTGAGCACTAGATTAAGCAGCCATAGACAAGGGTAATACACATAAAACACAGGGTAATATCTACTCCTCACATATTGTAAACGTCAAAAATTACCCAAATACAAAAAAAATAACCTTAGATTTCGGTCACTGAGACTTCAGTGAGAGTAGGTAGCTACTATCTAAGGGTAAATATTTCTTTTATGCTGTTTTGCTCTTTAGTATCATCTGGAAAGATTCAATGTAAATTAATAAAGGTCTTTTATCTAAAAGTTAACATTCATCGCTTTCAGGTCTTAATCATTTCAGATTATCATTACATAAAGCAGACTGACAATATAACACACTGAAAGGCTGATATTTTGCTTTAGCCTAAAATTCTTTGAGATAATGTACACTTTTTTGCAGCTGCTAGCACTTGAAAAATGTTTTTTACTTACTTCCTCTCTTTTTTTTTGCTCTTAATAACAAGCTAGAGACAGACCCATTTCTATACAATATATTACTCAGAACACATTGTGACTACCAAAGACTTTTTTTCCTAAGAATATATTTTTCCACCCGATTGGAACATATAATGCGCAATTTATTCATCACAATAATTTCTTGCAAAACTGTTGGGGTTTTTTGCTGTTTAAGTAACTTTACAAGCAGCAAAACTTCATATTTTCTTCTTCAAAAAAAGGACACCCCATTATCCTCTGATGGCTTATATTATGAAATATTGTATCACAAAGCAGTCAATAATGTTTTCTCGCAATTAGCTTTTTGGTAATTCTAGGCTATAATCACAGAGAAAAAATTATAATATTATTAATCTTCTACGCAATGCATGGCAACAAAATTCAACATATTAGTCCTATATTGAATTAAACTTTTCATGCTTGTTTGAAGCATTCATTACATATAAATGGATCTGCTGGTACTGGCTTTAAATTTAACCACTTTTTGACTGAAGTCCGTATCATTCAGGGTTAAATATCATTGCCAAGAAGTAGAATTGTTTTGCTGTTGTTGGTGTGATTACCTAATAGTAGTTGCATGCAGCCATAAATGTATAGTTTTGTAAAATCCTGTGTCCACCAACATGTTTTCCAAGCACATAATTTCAACTTAGTTTGACAAATGTACAAGTATACGATTAGTTGCACATGCCCAAAACTCATGGAAGAGAAATAAATATCAATAATCTAAAATCTACTATGATGAAAGGCATAAAATCTACTATGGTGAATATGATTTCCAAGTTATCATTTAAGTTAAACAAAAGTCTTGTTATATTGTAAATTATGAATTTGTAGGTATGTCTATGAGAGGGAATGTGAATCAAGATTTTCAGCTCTTATTTCCAAAAGTGCAAGGATCCTAAAATTTTGAAGTTCCCTAGGTCTCAGGCAGCTCTTCAAACAATTTTTGACCATGATGCATTCTGTTTCATTTTTTTATATATATATATATATACATATATATACTTATACATACATTAACTTTTAAGTAGGTATGACAACAACTTTTAATAATTTTTGGAACTCTTATATTAAATGTCCTGCTGTCTATTCATACATGGCTACCATATAATTTCAGATTTTCTAGCACAGACATTTTAGTATTTTACCTCGCATTGCCAAGCTAACAAAAAAGTAATCATGACTGATGACAACTGAACAACTGAGATATTTAGTTATATTAGGATACAAACTTCTCTAAGATAGCCCTCACTTAAGCATGGAATGTAATTTAAAAGAATTCTCTGATACAATGAGATTATTGTATTTAGAGATTTTGTTGAAAGAAGGAATTAAGGATTACATTTTAATACAACATTACAGTATTGTGAAAAAAGTTCTGCAGAGTGAGACTTTTTGATCTCTATGAACAATCTTGTTGTTGCTGCTATTTTCAGAATTTTGCTTTTTGGGATACTAAAAGAAGTGTTCATTTGGGTTTTTCCTTCTGTATAGGATTGGAAGAGCATAGCAAATATAAAATTTCTTACAGAACTGAAATCTTCATTGAACTGTCATGTGTTCACTATATTCTTAAACACTCTTAAAAATTTATTTCAGGGAACACTATGTTAATTTCTTAAAACTTTAATCCTGCCAAGTTTTTCAGAACAATCTGTGACAAGCTGAATCACGGTATAATAGAATAATTTAGGTTAGAAACAGCTCCTTGTAGGTCATCTGATCCAAACTCATCCTCAAAGCAGGCTGGCTTCAAAGTTAGAGTGGATTGTTCAGTCTTCACTGGCTTGGTTTGGAACATCACCAGGGTGTAAATTCCACAGAGCTTTCCTGGGTAATTATTCCCAATGTTTTCACCATCTTTTAACTGAGATGAGGTAGTGATGTTTCAGACAGGATTTCTTGCTACCCCTCTCCTTGCACAAAAGTACATTTATGTACTCCATTCATAACTTTTCCTGCTCCTAATAGCTTGTTTTTCTGACTCAAATTATTTGTCTTAAATTTGTATTACATGCCTACCCAAAACTCTATTGCCACTCTAATGGCCTCTGTAACCCTAAATCCATTTTTCTTCAAGCACTTTCTGAGCTTTTTCTCATACGCAACCCTTTGCATTCAGAAATATATCTCCAAGAAAAGTCTCTTATGCTTCTTATTAATGCACCATTTTGTTATTCTCTTTCTGAAGGAGTAGCATCTGTGGTACAATTAATAATTCTGAGAACTTTATTCATTTTGATGAACACAACCACTTTATGTTTTCATATGCCAGAAGTGATCCACCATATTTCTTTACTATTTCTTCACTTGAATTGTCTCAAAGAAGAATCATTAATTTTCAAGCACAGGATGAAGTGCATACATAAACAACAGTTTGGTCTTTTAACCCTTGAAGATAAAATCACCAATAAGAAAATGCATTAATTCTAATTCTATTTTATGCTTTCATCTTTGATGGGCAATAGTACAAAATTAAAGCTGGAAAAGAAATATCCGTTTACCTCTTCCAGTGCTTCAAAATGAGGTTGGCAATACAGTTTTAAAATAAAATAAGGAACACTTTGTACTAGGATACCAGTTTTAGTAGCAACTGCAGATAAGCATTCCTGCTTCCATCAGTAGAGCAGCTAGACATGAAAAACCAGATAGAAATCTGTGAATAACATAATACTGATTGATAAATAACATAATATCAATATCAAAATATTGATTTTGAATAACAAAATATTGATTAATGACTTGACTGGAAAATTACTGCAATTGAACTGATTTTATTTTCTCAAATTCTTCTTTCCAGAATGAGTCCCCCGCAGATTTCATCTGTTTGATGTGAAACATTCACCTTCACAAAAAATAGAACAGTAACTTTGGAAGACTGAGAAAGAAGATGATGCTAATGCATAAAATAATGTATATTTTGGAAAAATATTTTTCATATCTCCTTATGTCAAAACATCCAACAATTGGCTCCTGTTTTACTCTCACCAGGCTATTTGTCAAAACCAAATATATGTAAGTACATTAAAATGAAGATGCACATCTAACAATTAACCAGCGTAAGAAGGTTCCACGAGCACTCTGTGCCTGACAAAATGCAAGAACTCTCACTTTGACTTGATTATATTTCTAAATTTCATGCTGCATATGACAGGAAGAGGCTTCAAGACTACAAAATTCCCTAATAGCCTTCAAGTTTAGAAAATAACGTATTTTCTCAGTGCTTTTATGTTCAATGTTTTCATTTATATTACTAATATTGTACTATGATTTTTCGGTAGGCAAAGATTTATTTTCTTTTGGTTTTCTTGCCCCTGAGAGAAACAACTTAGTATGGCACTGGAGAAGAGTAGGAACTATACCCTGAAAATGAGGACATGATAAATGAAAGAACAGTTCATAATATCTGACATATAAAAATGTCAAAATGCACATGACTCCATGGTTGCTGCCTGCAGTTATACCATGACACTCATCTGAAAGAATTAATCCATAAAAATGAATCGTTGCAAGAGGCATTTAGACAAAGTGATCAAAACGTTCGAAGATGAAAAATCATTTACAGAGACTAAACTGGCAACTCTTTAAAACAATTATGAATATTCAGAATCTGTAGATTATTTACTTTTTGAGAATTTTCTTTAAGAAAAATTAAGCCAAGAACGCAAGGAACTGCTGATTTCTAAGTATTGACAAGAATTTTTCTGTGTCTTTATGTGATATATTACTTAAGTTATGGAGTACAACCACACACTTTGGCTTACAGTATCTTAGAGATTGTACTTCATGCTTTCAAATGAGGCAAGATGCATTATTTTATTTTTCTTTCCTCTGAAAATTACATCTAATGCTAAAAAAATCACCAACCAAACGCAACGAAAAACCACAACAAAACCCAACCCATTACGTATGCTTCACAGGGCCTTTATACAAAACAAATTTGTTTTCTGATGACTCTTTCTGCTGTGATGATTTTACAGTAGTTACCATAACAGATTTCCTGATCTGAACAAAGCTCTTTTATTCATCCCAAATCTGGTCTCCCTCCCACCCAGCTGAATGATGCAGAATTGTCACTTACAGCCATGAGAAAGAGAAGTGCAAGCAAAACGTTGTATGATTTGTTGATTCTGGCTTCTGCTGTCTTCTTGCAGCTGCTGTGGTCTGAAGCAATAGATGCTTGCTTGATCTGGCTTTCAGACTAATATTTGCTCGCTTGTAATTTAACAACAACAAAAAAGTTTTTTAAAAAAAAATGTTTGTCAATAATGCATGTCTTCAGGGGTAGATGCACTGGAATAATAAAAAAGCAAGACAATTTCAAGGATTAGACATAAGAATCACTGACAAACATCATGTTTCAATATATGCTATAAAATATTAGCCAGGGTATTATAACTCTACATTGACTAGACAAAACATAAGTTAATTAACAATGATCAGCTCTTTCTTGCTATCAGACTAGTAAGCAATTTAAAGAATATCTAATGTATTACTTGAGAAAGAAAACCTATGTTTTCAGAAATTTTCTGTATTCACTCTATTCTTCTCCAGTTAGGAACAGCTGGCTATTTAGCATCATTAAAGGAAGAGAAGAATTAAATCATTGAGAACTTCTGGTAAGTTTCCTCTACCAAGCTTTTTGCTTCTATGAGAATTTTCTAAGGCAGTTTCAGATTCAGTCATTGCTACATCACATTATCACAACGAACTTGGAAGTTTTAACCCTAAAAACCAAAGACTAATCATTAGCTTCTGTCAGGTTTATCTCTTTAAATCAATACATAATAAAAATACTGTGATTATAATATTTTCTTATACTGCAACTCCTAACATTATAGGACTTGACTAATAGCGATCCTGCACTGTTATTTTACATTACTAGTTAGGAAATCTAACCCTATTAAATTTGAAATATTATAGCAGCATTTGTCAAAAGTGTCTCTGTGGTACCTCTGCTGTCTTCAAAGCTTTGCAAAAAAGCCATAGTTTAGATGGAGTGTGATCTTGAAAGATTTAACACATGACTGCACACTACAGGCAGGCAGGAGGTATACTCCAGCTCTTTGAATTATGTAAATGAGATCAGGTCTCTTAGGACATCCTTCTTTTTGGACTACTGGCACCACACACATGTAATAGCGAAACAGAGAAGAAGCTTTATTTGGTGTGGCATCCATCTCCCATAAATTTTTATATCAGCAGTTGTCCTGGACTTGGCTGTGATAGAGTCAATTTTCTCTATAGTAGCTACTATGGGGTTGTTTTGGTTTTCCAATGAAAACTTGTTGATAATACAGAGATATTTTTGTTATAGCTGAGCAGAACTTACCCAGAGCCAAGGGGTGTTCCGCTTCATGCCCCACCCAACCAGAGAGTCAGCTGGCTGTGCAAAAGTTGGGAAGGGACACAGTCAGGGCAGCTGACCCCGGCTGAGCAAATGGATGTTCCTCACCATATGGTGCCATGTTCACATAAAGCTGGGGGAAGGAGAAAAGCAGAAAGCAAAGGAATACATTTGAAGTGATGGCCTTTGTCTGCTCAAGTACCCATTGTGTGTGATGGAGCCCTGCTTTCCTAGAGATGGCTGAACACCTGCCTGCCTGTGGGAAGCTGTGAATAAATTTTGGGGTTTTCTTTGCTTGAACATGCAACTTTTGCTTTTCCTATTCAACTGCCTTTATCTCAACCCCTGAATTTTCTCACTTTTACCCCTCTCTTTCTCTTCCCCATCCCAGTGCAGGGAGAGTGAGCAAGCAGCTGTTTGGGGATGAGTTGCTGGCTGGGGTTAACCATGACAGCAGTGTAGATGTCTAAAGTTATACTGGTTGCTATTCTCCAGAGAAACAGACAGTTCTAGTGAACAATTCCTCTGACCTAATTTTGGCTGTTACAGTAGAATGAGTTAAAAATTTCTCCATGTTTTTCACTTGATTGATTATAAAGTGATATCAGAAACATTAGTTCATATATAAACTCCATAATAAACAGGAGGAGTAAATATAAAGGAGTAAATTAACCCCACTGAGTTACAAATTTAAGAAACAAAAATTACTCATGAAGCTTATTCAAATAAGCGTTCAACTTAAAATTTCACTTCCAGACTGCTCTTTGCTTTACATAATTTCCCTGAGTTGTACTGCCCATGTTAGGATTGGAGACTTGGGATTCAAAGCAACTTATTTAGCTCTGAATGCCCTCCACCTCTCTCTACTCACACACACACACACACTCTTTATTAAAAAAAAAAAAAAAAAAAAAACCCACACCAAAACCCCACAACAACAATCAACCAACCAACCAAACAAGTAAAACATAAAAATACTCCACAAAAAACCCAAATGAAACCAAACAAAAAAACCAACTTCTTTTTCCTGTGACATTTTGTATATTTAAAGACCTTGTCCCTCTCCTTTCCACTGGGAAACACAAGTGCAAATTTCCTTATCCTCCCAAATTGTCAGAAAGGGAGGCATCTGTATTATATAATTTTTTTTTTTCCCCTGCAATCATTTTCCTTTAATTTACAGTTACTCATCTGGTTAACTCATAGTCTAATCAGGACTGTTCTTTTTTTCGTATTAAAAGTTCCCTATAAGTCTAAAGAAAGTTCATATTGCTTCCTCTAATTATACAGAATTTATAACCTGTATAATAATTTGGCATTAAAAATCACCGCTTCTTCAATTACAAAAAGGAAGATTATTTCTCTCATGTTCCTATGACCATCTGACATTCAGGTCATAAATCCCATGACCTTCTCAAAGGGCAGGAGCCTAGGCTAATACATCCCACATCATTTATAGGAATTCCATGTTATTTTTCATATCTGTACTGTTAAACACGTAAGCCTTCTGATAACAGCTATGCTTGTGGGACGTGCTTTGTCCTTGCAGCATCCAATGTATCAGAGTTTCACATGACTTGGTGTGAGTTTCAGCACTGAGCACTGGCACAGATTTCTCAGAGAGGCTGTGCAGTCCATCCTTTGAGGTTTTCAAAATCTGCCTGGATGTAGTCTGAGGCCATTGGCTCTACTGGCCTTGCTTGATTTGGGGGTTTGGACAAGATGAAAGGCAAAGTTTCTCTCCAACTTCAAGCATTCAGTTCTATTATGATTTTTTTTTTTTTTTTGTAATTTAGCCTATATGAGGACAAAAAGGCAATTTTTAAATAGTCAGACTCAGCTGACTCATACAGAACTAAATTTTTACCAGGCATGGATGATGGGAAGTTAAATGTTCAAGGGATGGAGAAGCAAAGTGAAAAAATGAAACTGAAGTTGAAAAGACTTATCTAGAAGTTAAATTGTGAGATGGGAAGGACACAAACAAATGAAGCAATTATTACTTACTGCACTCATTTACTTTATTCATCATAGCTTTAGGATTGTAATGGAGTTATTAGTGATTATGTTACAAAGATACATTGCTGAAGGTTGGTGAATAGCTATGATATAATCCAAAGCACCAAAATAACTAATCAAGACACAGCTTTTAAGTGTCAATCATGTCCTAAAGTGGATTATTGTAGCATAATTATGATTCATTAATTTTGAATTTAAAGATGTGGATGTGAATAGTTTAATAGGGTTTGTGCATACCTCCTTCTGCAGTGGAAGATAAAACCAAAAAAAAGGATAGGGGAAAAGATGAAAATTGGATTTCGACTTTATTTTGAATAATATATTCTTCTGCCTCATTCTTCTTTTGTGCCTTTTTGTTCAATCCTCATATGAATCAGTATGTTCAGTGAGAGATAAGAAACTCCAACAGCTCATAGAATGCTCATATATTGTGTAACTGAGATCTTTTTTTACTTGCTCAGGACTCTGATTTCTTTCTTTCTTTCCAATTTGTGTACTTTAATATCCTCCTAAAGAACTGATTTGTTTGGGATCAATTATTACTTTTATTTCTATTTACGGTAAAAGAAAAAAAAATAAGTGAGAAGTACTCCTTTCAAAAAGTTAATTTAATGTTAAAAAACCCACAAAATGTTCCAAAAATGATAACATCATTCTTTACTCGTAAAAGATACTTTGGTGATTTCCCTTCCACTCCTTTTGTCCATCCCTATGGTCCTCCTAAATGCTGATGTGTATCTGTACAGTTCTTCATCTTATTAAAAAATAAACCCAAAAAGGCTATTTTTCTATTCGTATGGATACTGTTCACCAGCAGCTGTTTTGAAATTATCCTTGATAGAAGCAGGGTACCTTAACGGGGAGCTGGAAAAGAGAAGGAAGACGCCTATACTGATACAGTTAAAATGGCGAAATTCGTTTACTCTGTTGCGCACATTTCTTATATATGATAAAATAGTTTACATTCCAATCCTGAATAAGATTTTGTTTAATTGGCCCATTGTTTTAACCTGTGTCTAAAACACTCTATAATTGATATACTTTGCAAAAACATAGATTAGACTATTTTCAGCTGCGTCACAAACTCAGGCCTTTACAGGCCTCTGCAGGCCTCAATTAGGCCGTTTGGACAAGGCTGGATTGTCCAATTTCTGCAGGGGCACTCCGTGTCCCCACTCAAGGAGGAATTCCTCTACACTTGATAATCTCAAATATCTCAGAAAAGCAGCTGTCTGTAAAGGCTAGTGTTCTCCCAAGCACTGGGAAAAGGTATAACCAAAACCTGAAAATTTTTCTTGTCAGGATAGGAAAGTCAAAGCATGACAGAATGGCAGACTTTTCTGATAGTCACCACGTAAACAGAACGACAAAGTTCTTATTTCCTTGTCTATTTCTTATACAACTGTTTTTAGACATATTACCATTTTGGAGGTTGTCAGTAAGAGCTTCGGTTTGCCTTTTAATTTTACCCTAATCTGATATGAGGTGATTTCAGATAGCTGGATGACTCCAAGACATACTTTATCCAGGATATTTATTTAATCATGCTGCCAGAAACTGTGGCTGCAGGAAACTTAGCAAGTGTCCTAGCTCTCGCAGCAGACTCACAGCTCTTTCCAAAATGTGACTGTCTTGCTGCTGAGCTACACAAGCTAGAGACTGAGCTATGACTACAAGGGTTTGAAATGCAGAGCTGTCTGCCACAGACTTTGAAGGCTGTCCCTCATGCTGTTCAGATACATGAAGGCTGCAGGGAGCCTGTGACAGGGAGTCTATTACATTTTATAAGTACTCTATTATACAGGGTATTTCTTAACACAGTGTATTTGCTGATGATGGTCTATATTGCTTAGTGGCTCATTCAATAAACCCTAAAGAGCCATTTCAGAATGACTACTCAGAGAGAATCCGATATGAAGTCTAAAGAAATCAATTTAAAGCAGGCAACTGCTGAACGGAATTGGGGTAAAAACTGGATGGAAGAAAAGTAACATCAATGGACGTTAAGAAGACATGTCTAGATTCTGAATATTGAAGACAGGTATATGGAGACCATTTTTCAAGAAGAGACAAGGTCAAACACTGAAACTGTTCTAAGATTAGAAAGTAGCAGAAAGTAATTCAATGTTATTTATTCAATAAGGTATCAACTCCTTAGGATATTCTTAACATGGATTACTTGATATCCTGTTATTTTGCTCCCTCTTTCATTTCATTACCATTGAGAAATGACCATCTTCATTAATCTAATGCAAATGTAACACTAGCAATACCACTTTAAATTAAAAATATGGTAAAATATTCATGAGCAGTTGATTTAGCCTACAGAGGCTGTTCATGACTTCTGTGGATAAGCTGGTTTTATATCTCACACAGAGAGACTCATTTGAAATAGATAGTCTGTATAAAACATTTTATCCTCGTGAATGAATTTATCCACAGATGTTATAGCAGATTTTGTTATAAGCAAAATTTATTAGAGAAGGTTTTGGTTTTGTTTTTGTTTCTTTTGTTTTGTTTTTAAGAAGTAACACTTAAGCTTAATTTTTAAAAATAAAATCTCAAATATATTAATTATATATAAATTATACATTGATTTCTTTTCCATTTGATGTTGCCTTAGCTGTAGGCATTTGAGATATTTTGCAATATAAAAAAAATATTATTCTCTTCTTTGTACTAAAGTATAAAAACTGCAGTGATATTACTCTGTATAACATGAAATTATATCTTTCCTGGTAAAACAGCATGTTATTGTACATTAAGTGTTTATTCTGGTAAGCAAAAACTGAATGCAGAATTTATTTGTGACTTTAATAAATAATTCACTAATCACTTCTGTACAAGCAAGACAATATTGATTCACTTTGTGTGATAATGTTTAGGTGAGAAAGACCTTTAAATTACTATTCAACATGTTTAAATGAAAATTAATTGATTGGCAAACTGCTGATAATGAGGAGGGAATAAAAAGAAAATTGATGAAGACAACAGATCAAGTTCTCAGTTACAAACTACGTAATATTTTTATTTCAAAATCATATGAAATTGATAGCTAAATGAATATTTAAACACATGAGAAGTAAAAATGCGTAACCAGTGACCTCAAGATTAATACCTTAGGAGTCCTTGCATATTGTGACACTCCCACCCATAGAACTGGAAAGCATGTGCTCTTGCTTGGCTTTGCTCTTCACAGTTATGTACAAGAATGACCACAGCTACTGCCCTAATGGGAGAGTAGATGAAACAGGGTACCTTCAACGAGGAGCTGGCAAAGATGGAGGGATGAAGAAGAAGATGCCTGCACTGATGCAGTGAAAATGGCGAAATCCCGTTCATTTGTTGTGCATATCTCTTATATATGATAAAATAGTTTACATTCCAATTGTTACCAAGATTTTGCCTAATAGGCTCATTCTTTCAACCTGTCTCTAACACACTCTATAACTGGCATACTTACAAAAAACATAGATTAAACTAATTTCAGCTGCGTCACAACTCAGGCCTTTACAGGCCTTTGCAGGCCCCAATTAGGCTGCAGTTCAGACAAGGCTGGATTGTCCATCTTCTGCAAAAACACTCCATGTCCCCACTCAAAGAGGTATTCTTCAACATGGGAGAATTAAAAACCAGCAGAGGGAATGGAATGGACACTATCTGCTGTTATAAATGAGTACATTATGATAATCCTGATAAAAAAAAATAGCATGCAAAAGCAGTAACATTTGCCGTAAGCTGTGACATGTACTAATTTTAAGACAGCCATGCAGTTGTAAGGCACAGGGTAACAAGAGAATTATGAGAGAAATTATGTTGACATGTGAGATCAAATACCTTTCAACATCACCCACGTGTCAAAACTCTGTTGTTGTCTGAGAATTTATGTGAACAGAGTTTGAAAATAGAGTAATATTGCCTTGGAAACCAACCAGTGCAGGCAAAACTGAAATAGAAATTAAAAAAATGCTTTTACTGAAGCAGAAACCATCAGGGTTTGTTGTCGGAACAATACTTCAGCATCCCTTTTTTTTTCAAATTATTGTTAGGTGGAAAAATAGAGTTGTATAGAGCAAAAATATGGACTGCAAAATGCTTTCTGAATTACATGCTTGGAAATGCAACAGCTTAAGAATAGCAAGACTTTGTTTAACTCTGGCTACAGGGGCCTTGGTATATGGCCCATTATCTGTTGGTGCCTTGTATGACACAACATCCAGTACTACAGTCACATGGAAAATGAAATTAAAGTGTTTAACAGAACAACTCACATCTAACATGGTAAAGAGAAATCAATGGATACACCAGTGAATGAAACGTCAGCTGAACCAGCTACCCTCGAGTTAAGATCATTTGGAGAACATACATTTGTGACAGTTAAGATTCCACCCAAAACTTTATAGAAAAGGTCAGGTAGTAAAAAAGTACAGAACTTTCTATACTTGTCAAAATGTAGACAGAACAGAAGCACCTTGTACCAGAATGAAACATGAAATTTTGCACTATGTTTCCTGACTTCCCAAGGTTGTATCTGAATACAACCATATCCGTGGGTTGCTCAAGTGGGAAGTATTAAACTTACATGAACTAGTGTAAAGACAGTTAACAAAAGTTAACACCCCTACAAAACTATCATCTTCTGTCATGGTAGCAAATCTGTATAGAATCTGTATAGAATAGATTTCAGTAATCCAGCAAATGATACATGAAAACCTCTCTCTTGCTTGATTTCCAAGAGAAATAAGGATTTTTTTTTTCCATTGTTACTGCATTTTATTTGACTTAATGAATTACCTCAGTTACTTTGAACAATATGAATGTATTTAATGCATTATAACCATGTTTAAAAATGTGATGCATTAAATGAAAATCATTAAATCTAACTAAATTTCTACTATCTGAAACAATTCACTCATAGGCAATGAGAAGGTGTCACTAACGTCTGAAAATAGATTCTTATAGTCTGTGTCTATCGACACTTTTTCAAAGAAGAGAAATTAAAAGTCAGTATGATCTACATTTTGGATTAGGAAGTGTGGCTTTCTGAATTAGTCCATATAAGTTAATAGTAATCTGGTTTTTAGTTATATTTCTTGAGCTGATTCTTAGAAAAAAACCTTGAAATCTCAGCATTAGCAAAATTTATTTTTTTCCCTTTACTGATGGATTAACACCTTTTCTGACATTGTGTATTTTTGAGGTTCAAGGATATCTTTGAAAATCCTTTTCCTACCATTTATTTGAAAAAAAAGTCTTTTAAAGCAAGCCATAGTGTCGACTGTCCAGTTCCAAATATACAGAAGAATACTTGTGCTCTGCCTTCAGTATTTAATAGGGAACACAAAACTACTTGTTTTGTTAATATGCATTATCTGATTGCTAGATATGTTGCTCCTTTCCTTGATGAAACTTTTAAGAATTTTTTGTTTGTTTATTTTCATTTCCCTCTTTGAGTATTTACAAATCATGGATTTTCTGAAAACACACGTAAGCCTAGCTAGGAAGGAGTGTGTTAGCCAAAATTCCTTTTGATTATGGTAACATATATTTGTTGTTTCAGATGAAAGTGTTCAAACTTATTTTTGCAGATATCTACTTTCCCTGACAACTGTCTGCTGCTCGGTTGGACACTGAAAAGAAACTGAGTTCTCTGCTTGGGAATTTATTTACATATTTTAATTATATACACAATGATACATAAATATTTTTATACAAGAAATAGAAGTCTAACATCTAGTGGTTTTAAAAGTAAACAAATGATCTGTTTCTTTTACAAGGGCAGTTAATCCCTTCATTAATTTTTGTCCCTTGCAATTAATTTTTTTTTTCTGAAATTTTCACTATGCAATTGGAAAATTAGCTTAAGGGCAGCAACTTGGAAAATTGGGACATAAGAGTATGGCATATGACAACATAATTGGTGAATGATAAGGAAGGATATTTATTAAGATAGCAGCAAACAGATCAAATTTTAAAGAGGCTGGACTGTAAGAGTAAAAGTATTCATACAAAAAAATGGATGAGAATTGGCGTACTGAATGAGAAGGTAGATAATGTAAACAGGCCAGGGACTACAAGTGATAGTTGCAACAACTGCATTTTTTTTTCCTATTGTTCCTAGTGAAAATTCCAGGGTCAAATGAGTGATTACAGCATTCAAGAGCAAAAATGAGATTAAGTGGTCTGAATAATATCATTTAGATATATAAAAAAGATTTCTAATCTGGAATGAATTTTGAAATTGTTGGGGGAGTGTGCATGCATAGAATATCTTAATTACTAATTCTAACAATCTCAATTTAAAATATTTAGCAGTTCAATTTAATTTAACTAAAGAAAATTGTCAGATTTCCTCTGGAACAAAACTGAAAAAAATCTGCTAGGAATCAACATCATATTGCTGTTTGCATAGATTCTTTCAGTGCGCCAATTGATACTGTTCAGGTGTGTTAGTAAACAGTTTATAAGGCTCCCATATGACATATTTGTGCATTAAGAGCTCACACAAGTAATGAAATTCATTTCAACTCATTTTAAACCTCTTCAAACTAGACATGCTTGCTATTCATCTAAATTTCCTCCACAGACATTAAAAAGAGCAGCATCTCCAGAGATATATCTATCATGGTTTGTCCAAGGTTACAATGTAAAAATGTACCCAAAGCTATGTATTCTATCACCATCTCCATGAACTGTTGAACCCAGAACAGGCAGTGTTTTTCTTGTCTCCTACCCTGGACTATCTCCTGTTAATGGGCCATCAATGCCTTGCCCCATGACTCATGGATATCTCCCTCTGGGAGCCATTCCTGCTTAATGGGCGATCAAGGACTCACCACATGACTGTTAAAATGACATCAGTCCATTATGAGATGCTCCACCCAGGGGGAGGAGCCAAGCATTCCCACCTGGATATAATATGGGGTTTGGGGCGAACAAGCCAGTCCTTACCCACTGGTTTCCAGAGGATGAGAGATACCAGACCTTTCTGTGGGATTGCTACTTCAGCAAGACCACTTCATCTGGACTACTACTACCACCCTAACAAGCAGGGTATCAGGTTGTATTCTGACTCTGTCAGTGTTTTCTCTTTCATACTGCTGCACGTATTTTACTTTTTCCTATTAAATTGTATTTCTGACTTGGAGTCTCACTGGTTGTGTTTGCAAACCAGCACATGGTTCTAAATAGATACCTGTTTAAAAATAAATTATTCACTCCTTGGATGTCTCACTCCTTCTTTCTTTCCATTGATTACTTGGAGAGTACAGACATCTTGGACTACATACCAACTTGTAAATTAGTTAAGCGAGATGAAATGGATGACATTCATAGTCACTTGTCCCATTGTAAGCTGAATTTCTCCATGAATTGTTCCAATTTACATTATACTACTCAAGCTTTTGCTGTTAGTTAAAAGACTGTTTTGGAAATTCCATGTGGAAACGTTATTTCTTTGTTGCTTTTACCATGAAAATGGTTTTTATTGTTTCTTTAATTAGAAATTATTACTACAAGGGAAATGTTTTGACCTTTCATGTTCTAAACACAAAACCAGCCAAAATCATATAAATTGAGAAAAGAAACATGTCAGAATGAGGAGAGAGTTTTCCTTTATGATAAACTCCTGAGGCACTTCAGAAGTAATGGAAAATACGTATGATTAGCATGTATACTGTGTGTGTAATTAATATGACAATAACAAAATTACTTTAAATCTCCCAAATAGACACAAACATATGTGAATATCAATATATAATCTTCCTCCTACTCCTCACTTTAAAGTTTTCACTCAAAATTATAGTAGCAAAATAAACACCTTAGATTTTAGAACTACAAATTTCAGCTCCTAGGAGAGGTTTTGCTCAGGGAACTGTTAGAACTCCTGTGAGAGTCTGCCATGTTGGGCAAAGGTGCTGAGACATTTTCAGAGGCAGTCTGCTCAAATCTGTCCATCCTTCTAATTTGGAGTGGGGAGAATGAAAGGAAAAGGGAGCAGGCCTGGAAAGAAATAAACCAGACTTCTTGTTAAACAGATAGCACGCAAAGGGCTCAAGTACAAAAAAGGAGACATGATAGATGGGAAAGTGGGCACATGCCTAAAGAGGAATACAAGATGAATTATTTGAGCTTGTACATATGAAGTTAAGAATGGAAAAGTTCAGCTGGAGCTCAGAGACACTGCTATAGGCTAGTTAGCACTGATTGGAAGCACAAGGAAGACAGACTGCTGCTGAATGGAGCTGGCAACTTAGTTAGACATGACACAGAAAAGAAGTACTCAGTTGTGTTTTCACATCAATCTTTAAGGTTGATGTCAGCTCTCAAGTCTCCATTCCAAGATGAAATGGAAAAGCAAATGGTGAGTCACTGACAGCAAGGGACGATTGAGCTAGGGACCATTTGTAGCAATTGTAGAGGAAGAGGTTTTTAGGACCTGATGGAATGAATCTCAAGATATCAGAAGATACCAGTGCAAACCTCCTCTGCCATTCTTAGAAGGTCATTGAAATTGAAGAACACAGATCGACTAAAAAAAAAAAGTCAAATATGTCCACCAACAACTGCAAAAAAAACAAAAACCCCAAAAACCTAGAGAAAAATACTGACCAGATAGCCATTCCTGAAAATATAGTTGAACTAATCCACGTGGAAAATTTGTCCACACAAATGGAAAAGACAAGAAGATTAGGAAGAGTCAACACAGGTTTACAAAGATTAAATTGTGCGGAGAGGAGAAAGTCGTATTGCCATCTATGATGAAATGGCTTTGTTGGTGAATGGAGGAGAGCAGTGGATATCCATTTACCTTGACCTCTGCAGGATGTCTGACGTGATCTCTCACAAAATTGTTGAAGTTGATTAGACAGCCTGGACAAATCAGTCTGAAGATGGATGGAAAAGTGTCTCAAGTGCTGAACTCAAAAAGTCATCAATATCTCAGAGTCAAACTGTCAGATGGTCATGAGTGGGATTTCTCAGGGTCTTTAAAAACAACCTGGGTGATGACAGTGACTACATTATTATCATCTTTTCAACTGATACCACATTGGTACAGGCCACAGATAACACTGGATGGAAGAGGTTAAATGCAGAGTCTTCAACAGTCAAGAAAATTAGGCTAAAAGGAACTACATAATGTTTAACAAAGTAAAAATGAAATCCTGCAGCCAAGATAGGATAATTCAGTCAGTAGTACTGACCGGGGAACAGTAGTACTGACTGGTTAGGAACAGCTCTGATAGAAAAGACTTGGGGCTGCTGATGGACAGTGAGCTGAGTGTGAGTTAGCGCATGTCTTTGCAGCAATGACAAACAATTTCAGTGATTGCACCGGCAACTGCATCACAAAGGATGTGGTAGTTTCTTTCCACACAGCACTTGTTGGGCCGCATGAGGTTTACTATGCCCAGTTTTGGTATTGGCCAAGTAAAATACAGACATAAAATGAGACACAAGATGATGGGAGCAGGGGAGAATTTGATGTATGAAGAAAACTTGAAGGACCTTTGAGGGAAGAACTGCGTGAAGAAGTTTCAGGAGGGATCTAATCATGGTTTTCCATCACCTGAAAGGTAGTTGTAGAGGAGAAGAAGGTATTCTTTTCAAAAGGCTGCTAAGTAAACAGAAGAGAGATAATAGGCCTGAGTCAATTCAGAGGGAATTCCATTTTGATGTAAGGAAAAAACTAATCTTGAGGACAGTTAAACATCAGACAGGATGCTCAGACATTTTCCTTGTTGGAAACATTGAAGACAGTTTGACAAGGCCACTGTTAGCCTAGACTAAGGCCCTGCTTTCCATAGAGGGTATCTGGGGTCATTTCCAATCTAAACTCTTATTTCATTCTATAATTGTACCTTTGATGCAAAAATGTATTTGATTAATGGAGGACCATCAGTCAAATTAATCGGTATTTTTTAGAGAAATAAATTTAAAGTTGACTAGTTTAACTGCATCAAACTCCTCCATGGAGTATTCTCACTTGCCATTCAAAGGATCTTAAAGCTGATTTGCTGTAATTCAATTTCCTTACAGTCAACTGAAATACTAGTATTTTCTCAAAATATAGGCATGGTCAATTTTTGAATGTTTACATTTGCATTTCAAATATGTGCTCAGAATGCTGAGAAATCACATTTAAATAAATAAACACATGTTCACAAAATTCCAGCTCTCTCTGGTCAGAACATTAAGATACCTCTAATACTCACATTCCCTACCATTAGTGGATAATAAAGGGTTATATCAGTATTGTAACATTCTGGTCAGTTGATGCAAAATCTCAATTGGTACATCCTCATTCAGACAGTTATGTTGTAGTGGTACAGATACTAAGTTATTTGACTAAGAGTCCATCTGCAACAGATGCATTGTGATTTGGAAATACTGGTGTATTTGGAACCATACAGACATTAATCATTACGGAAAAATGCACTTTGCCACCTGAATACTAAATTCCACTGAACAGCACCATAAGGATAAAAGTGTCTAACAGCACTTGTTAATCGTGTCTCAGTCTGTTGAAAGGCAGATGGAGCATGGATATTCATATGACTTGCTTCTTTATCAGGCAAAGCACGGGCATTTAAGAAGGGGTCCTGGGAGTGCAGGAAGAATCCTGATTTTCATTGATATATAACCATAAGGAGGGGAGCATCGGACAACCCCTAAGTCTGTCTTCTCTGCAGTAATTTTTAGTCTCATAGAGATATCATGCAGTGGCCCACTTAATCTACACAGCAGATTACTTATCCTGCAGAGGTACAACTATATCTTGTCAGCTTCTTTCATCTTAATTGCTCTCATTTTTTCTGCATGGAAATGAACACTTGAAATTGTATAGTGACCTCTTGAACTGATCTGCAGGCCTATGTGGAATATGCACCTCATTGTACTTTATGTGATATGACAAAATGACCCCGAAAAGAAATGCAAAGCACATTGTGTCAAAGCCATAAAGAAAGAAAAAAATTACTAGGATAGAGGTATCAGGTTTTTCACCATTTAATTAAATTTCTTGGAATTTTATTTTGGATTTCAATCCCTCTTTAAAGAATGTTTGCACCCTGACGTAAGAGGTTTACTTTCAAAGTAGGGTAATAATGATGCATAAATTGCCTTTGAAGCTTTGTTGAAACTCTTTGAAGCTTGGGGTTAATCTGGATATAGGCACTACAGAGTTGATTGGACAAAATAATAAAAAAAAAGCTTTCAAGTTCTTCTGCTCATTCCTATGCAACAGTGCACCTAATTCACATTTCTTAAGCAGTCTGTAACCTATGTCAGTCTCCAAGAACAATGATGCTTCTGTAAGAGCTGATTCAGCAGAATGAGAACCAGCAAGAACAGCTCTGCAATATTTAAAGTCATGAATACAAAAAGGAAAGGAGAAATTGAACTAAACTCCCTGTTCTGAACTGCTTCAGTTCAGAAATATCTTTGTTTTACATATGCTCTTAACAATGAGTTGTATGCAAATGCTATCAATTTTAAAACATTATAAATATTACAAATATCTAACACTTCATTTTTATGCACAACTGCTGTGAGAGTTCACCTTAAAAGAAAATGTAATCTCAATCTCTAAGAGTCCATTCTAATGACAAAATGAGGCTCCTTTATATTTTATTATTCCTAAAATTACATTGATTTCTACTTTATACTGTGAAAGGCTATGTAGTGACCTCATTTACACTGGGGACTTGTCATTAATGGATCTTCCCTTTAATAGATCTAGAGTTCCTTTTGATTAGACCACTGGCTCATTTGGCACAACACATTTTCTGCACCTGGGACTTATGTTTCTGATGTTGCAGCTGCTAGAAGATTCGTCTTAGAAGGCAGTCCCATAAACCAGAGATTTAATCAGAAAGTTTTTAATACAATGTATTATATACAATTATTATTTCTGTGGTGCATAAAGACCTAACCCTAAAGCAGACCTCTTTTCTGCTGTGAACTGTGAAGAACTGTGAAAAAAAAAGCCCTGAAAAAAAAACAAAAACAAGAAAAAAATAGGGCTAGAGAGGTTAAATGTGGAGCAGGTAGCAAAAGTGACAAAAATGAGATATTAAATGGAGTATCCTGGTTCATGTTCTTTATTTTTCCTCGTCACTTCCCTGCAGCTATCAATAGATGCCTGGCAGAAAAATATAAATTCCACATGATAGATAATTATGCGCTACCATATCCACACGAGATCACTCTCCTTGCTGTCACAAAATTAATGGAACACCTGTGTCCTAAGCAGGTATTGCCTTTTGCATTTTTCTTCTACCAAATATATATACTAACATTCTTGTAAGTATAATCAATTCAAAAGGAAAAGAATAAAATTAAGAATAGACAGATTCTTTAAAATCCTTTTAATACATAAGAGATGCAGACAAAACTGTGAGCAAAATTATGTTACAGTGATTGTAACATAATATAACATGATTCATATGATAAAAAGTAGGTATTTGTGCTACATACAATTAGTGCCAGCTCATAATCCTTATTTTCCTGTATAATGGGGGAAAAAATTCTTCATTAGACTATGACTGATCTCATTCTAAAACAAATATCTCCTACAGGTCAGATTAACCAAATCTAGAAAGTTGTTCTGATTTGGGTTTTTTTCCACATTGATTACATAAAATTTTAAAGGTGATAAGCTCAGACACTGCCATTTTCCCTGCAGGCACCTTATTTTAGGTGGGATGAATCTTGCTCTGGAAGTCTGTTCAGAGATTCACTTAGAGCAAAATCTATAATTATCAAAAAGTCAACATTAATTAATTTCCTGCTATATGAATTTTGGAACTTCATTTCATTGTAATTACTGAAGAATAATTTCTAAAATACTTAAGCCCAACATAACTTTGTATGTGCATCTTTCTCTCCTTTCCATATTGTCTATATACATGTATCCCGATGTCGTGGTTTAGCAGTGGTAATCCCCAGGTTAGTGCTCCCACTACGTCTCCAAATCATGCACTGCTTGGGTGTTCCCTCACTTTCCTCTCTCCCCCCTCCTCCTCACTGCAAGAGGGAGAGGAGAACTGGAGGTACAAAAGGCAAAGATCACAGGTTGAGATTTGAGACAAGAACAATTTACTGGGAACTGAGGGTACAATAGCTGGATGATTCACAGAGGAAACGGTCAGACTACAGACAATACACGACCTTCCTGTCTGGGTTTACTCCACCAGAAGGAATCTCTGCTTCCCAGTAGAGACTCCCTCCTTCTCGGGAAATGACATGGCACAGAATAGCCTCTGTTTCCTAGCCATGCCCCCTCCTGGCTATTGCAAAAATTAAGCCTGTCCTGGCCAGGACCAGGACACCAGTTTATTTTACCCAAGTTTACAAGTATTTTTAATCTATGCTTTACTACAACAGTCTTACTCTCCTTATCTGCATGTAAACTGGCAATTTTTGTAAATACTATATTAGAAAAAGTTAAAATCTCAAGAAAAACAGCCCTATGAAACAAGAATTGATTACACTTTGGAGTTAAGTAGTTATATGCCCAGATTTTATTATTTTGCCTTGCAGGAAGAGAGATTGCAATACTTAGAGCAATGTTGTGAGGATAATGTCTACATTCATAAGAAACTAAGATCCGAATCACTTGTCTTCAAGTTATTTCAAGTTAGCTCTACAAAAATATACTGATAGCACTCTTAGGTAATATTGGATATACTTAAATTTCCAGGCAGTTGGAAGAAATTTGCTTACTATGAGAAATAGGAGCAGAAAGTGGCACCCATTGTAATCAATTCATGTCCTGGAAAGATGGTGAAGAAAACTCTTGTAGAAATAAAAGAACTAAATCAGAGGAAACTGCCTATAAAGTATTTTTGTTATATTTGTTTTTCACCAAATTTTTTGGGGGGGTTTCAGCAGTATCCTATGGCTCCAGAGGCATAGAGGGGTATAGAATTAAAAAAAAAAAATCAGTTACTAGCCAAGATGCTGCCCATCTAATTCATTGTGATAAGAATTGTGATACTCAAAAAAACATTGCGGAGATAAGATGTTAATCCGAATAGAACCCTTAAGAAAAAACGTCATGCCACATCAGGCACATCAAGTTCTTGCTTTTTTAAAACAAAGGCAATGTTTTAAAGTCACTGAATTGTTACATTTTGGCTTTCCTCTAAATTCAACTCAGTTGAAATATATGTGGTTTCTAATATGTTAATTTTAAAGAAATAAGCCCTCATTTTGTAAAAAAAAAAAAAAAAAAAGACGTTTTATGATTTGTTCATCTGTTTCCTAGCATGAAAAACAGATTTTAGAAGGAAAGAATGGGAGGAGAAATCACTGGCCTGAAATATATGATACATGTATAACACAAGAAATGAAACTGCCAGCAGTGGAATAATAATGGCAACATTAAGATTTTCATATGCCAGACCATTCTTGCCTCTGGTAGATAAATAGGAAGAACAAATATATTTTGTTAAAAAAAAGAAAAAAAGAATTGGTTTTATTACTTTTTTCCCAATAATTTTAAGAGATTTCTATTGTATTATTTAGTAAAATGTTTTACAAAAGCATGGCAACCTAACAATTTGAGGAGGTAATTTTATTTTTTTTCTTTAATACTTAACCAGGACTGTTGGATTTGTGAGATCTGAGCCCAGGCACTTTTTAGTCATCAATTCTTTTTATTTTGTTCGCTTTTCTTTAGATCAAAAGTAAAATAAAAGCAAACCCTGACTGAGCAGCATACCTCAATTTTTCTGGAATTGGTTGTTCTTATAGGATATTAATGAGCTTGTTACTTGTCCAACCAACTTTATTTTTAACATCCATTTCACCCATCAGACTCCACAAACTATCAATAGCACAGTATTCAGAATCAAAAAATCAATTAATGCTTTAAAACAACTGTTGGGAAAATATATTTTCTCTAAGAGAAGTACTGACGTCATTTGCTGCAATGAAATTAAGGAAAGACAAATTGCACTATTTATTTCTCCAAGAGCTAGTAACTGTAAAAGGGGAAGGCTGCGTTGTCATTTGTGTATGCTGATTTTTTGCCTTTCATTATACAACAAAAATCATGGCAGTGAAGAATCCAATCTTACTAATTGTACCACAAATTAGGCTGTCATAAAAATTATAGGGGGGGGAAAAAAACTCAACAAACCTCAAATAGAAACAACTTTTGTTCCCTAAAACAAATGAAGAAACAAACAACCCACACATATAAACTTGTTTTAACTATTGTACATAAAAATATCTGTATGATAGCTATAAATCTCCTTAGTAAGTGATTTTTAATTTTTTTTTTAATTTTTAAAGAAACAGGGTGTTTTCAGGAAACGAGAAACATAGTGCTTTGCCTTTAGCATTAAAATTCTTCTCCATTATAATGACTTTAAAAAGTCTTTCTATGAAACACTAGTCACAAAACAAAAACTTCTGTGTGTTGGTGAATGCTCGTTTTCAAGCTTGACTTCTATCGATGATCATACATTCTATAATTCACAAATCACTGTGATGATAGTGTCTACTTTGAAGGGAAATAAAATTTTTCTCTGTTAAGGTAGGAAAAATTTTAGTTGGACAGTGCTGTTTTTTTTTTTTCCTGGCTTGGAGAAATTCAAAAATCTGAACTGAATAGGACAATGGCTATTGCTGACTTAAATCATATCAACTAAGCCATTTTCTTACAGTCACAAGATCTTGGACTCACTATTGCTTTCCAAGCTAGGAAAGATTTCCCTTTATGGTGTTTTGGAGAGTATTGCTGCACAAATAATCAATGGGAAATAGAGAAGGAAAAGTTGGAAGCTTAGACTGTATTTTAGAAATTCAACCTGTCAATATCTTAAATACTTATTCCTATCCAAGATCTTCATTTAGTACCTCATTCTTAAGTTGCCCTTTAATAGAGAAGGGACTACTTTAACATCCACGTTGTTTGAAATTGTATCTTGCCCAAAGAAGAAAATTACTATGTAAAAACTTCATTTTCTTGAGTCTACTTTGCATTTCTTTAAACTAACACATACTTACGGAAATTACTTACTAAATTTAATCCTTCCATAAATGAATTTTAAAACAGGAACTCTATAAGAACATTCCTGAGAAAATGAATAAATTAGAATGTGTTAGAAATTGCTATCAATTATAGAAAATCATGTCTGTAATTAGAAAAAAAAAATTACTACCATTATCAATAAAACCACCAAGATTTTGTAGCCATGAAAGCATTGTACACACATATATAAGCATAAAATTGTAATACTGATAAAACTCACCTGTTTTGTTTTGTTTTCTTCCTTTATTTTTGACTTCTGCGTGTATATCATTACTGGAGAAGTCAATCAGAAAAACAGCCCTTTTTCCCCCAATAACACTGTTTTTCTGCATACTTGAGCTTCATTCATAAAAGAAATATTGTTTTGGTTTTTGGTTTTGTTTACTTCCTCTTAGACTTATTCAAAGATAAATTTTAGAAAGACCAAAAGTCTCCAAGAAGGACAGTGAACCACTCTGAACCTTGGATTCCAGAACAGCAGAAGCCAAGCTACAGTCTACGGTTCAAGCTGAAGTAAACCTTCTTATCCTTGGAGAACTACAGAAGAATTTCAGTACTTTCAGTACTTTTTTTATTCTCTTTGGACTTTTTTTTCTAAGGAAAAAGGAAAGGAAGGGAAGGGAACTGAGAAGTGTTCCTTGCTAAAAGTAAATCTCTTTCGTACTTTGTGTTTTTAAAAAGGATCAGACAAATATTCAATAGTTCATTTCTGAATTTAAAAGAAAATAATTTACTGGTGGTTGATGAGGAAGGGATCTCTCACCCTGTCCTTCCTTGATGTTTGGTCCCAACAAGCCTTGGAGCATTCTGAGCAAGCAAAGTTACAATGCAGTCTTATCGACCCATGATAAGATGATTCAAAAAAAATCTCAAAATAAGCTTACATTTTGAAACTTGATATTTTTTCCCAGACAGCAGTTTTTCTTAAAGATGTAAAAGAGGGAAAAGAGAAATATTAATATTGTTTATCATCTAAAGCTCCATATAGCTTCTTTATTAAAAGCCATTCAAGCACTTTCTGTGCTTAACAGCTAAAATTGAATATTTTTTACAGCATTACACAGTTATACAAAGTTATTTTATGTAAAAAACTGTCACAAATCAACAGAGTAGAGTCACTGATTGTTTTCCTGGTAAATGATTTTCAGCCTTTCCAAGGTGGGGATCTATTAGTTGAAGACAAATTAGTTGAAGACAACAACCAAATTGCATACACTATGATTGCAGGAGTATATAGCGAATAAGCTGTTATTTTTTTCTTATATTTCGGCAGCTAGCAAAGACTAGTTGGACAAGAAGAATAAAATGCAATGAAATTGTAAAGGTTGGGGTTTTCTTTGCTTGATTTTGTATTAGCTAGCTCAGCATTCTTGAAACCAAATTAACTTTTCTGATCCATTGCTCTTGTGTTTTTGATGTAAGAGCTGAGAAGCTCTAGAAGTAGATTTGTCATTACTAGTTTAGGGTTTTCCCTTCCAAATCTACAGACAGTAGGAAACCTGTCCATGAGAAACATGAAGATCCATTTCTGTGGTACCAAAAAAATCTCAAAGTTAATTTCAATATAATAATATCCCCAGACACAGAAGAACACTACACCATGTTTATAAAAATTGTATTAGGTATAAAAGAGAGAAAAAAAAGTTAAAAAGGCAGATGAAGTTATAAGAAATAAAATGTTTAGGTAGCAGTTTCCCCAACCTTAAAGTTTGTTTTATTCCACTGAAAAGAGCCATGCATCCTCTTTGCGCACATATGCAGAGACAAAGCATCAAGTCTTTTTCAGAGTGGAATTTCATTAAAAGCACTGAAGTACGTGACCTTAATAAGCAAAAAGTCAACCCCAACATTGCAGACTAGCAATTCCTGCATTCAATAGAGGTTCCCATAGGAAATGCACTACTTCTGTCATTTGGCTTTCCCACCACCTATTGTCTAATTTCCAGGTAAAAAGTTTAAGTCATTAAAAGCATTGAATGGTTTCCTTCATTTGTTTAGACAAGCAGCATAACATTGATCTAAGTTTACCTGAGTGGTCATTTTCTCTCACTTCATGACAGTTCGATCTGAATAATTGTTGGATTGATGAATAAGAGTTTTCTGAGTTTGCTGTCTTTTGTTTTAGCGTTTCTTTTCTCCTGCCACATGCTGCTTCTTTCTCACAGCAATTAAAAGATCTATGACACTTCAGCTAATGGCTCAGCAGATTAAATGAAGGGTAGCCTTTACACAGCCCATTCTTTTTGAGGCATAATCAGCTCTGGAAATTGGTTTGATTAAAGTCTGATTGTTTTCAGACCAAGAAGTAATGCTGAAACTTAGAATAAAAGCATCTAGCATATCTGAAAATCTATCAATATTTCCCATGTAAATTGATCTAATAAAATATATTGTTTTCCCATTACAGAACTTATCTAATTCCAAATATCACTGCATCTAAACATGAATGATGATGTTGTATTTAGATTTGGTATGAAATTACTGCAGTGTCATGGAGGATACACTATGGAGCTGAGTGGCTGGAAGAGTGATTTACTATAGCTCAGAGAGTTTGATTTTGTGTGGAATTTCTGTGGGCTAATGTGCGCAGATATGTTTTAATAAATTTGTATGATTTATAATATAAACACTCTCATAGCTGTACAAGATTCTTGATCACATTTCAGTCCTGCTTACAATAGAAACACCTCATCAAATGAGATGCTTAATATAGTCTAAGTTCAGACTCTTACTTCAAAGTTTAACTATCCTTTAGAGCTGATGAAGAAAAACAGGCTGTTCCAACAGATGCTGCTGAACAGAAAATGTAGGACATTTGTTTTGAATGAATATAAGATAAGAATCTCAGGCTGCTAAGCTTGAGAAAGTTAGTCGCTTTTCATAAAGGATCTCTAAAATCTTTAAGAGAACGTGTCACCCTGTATATTGACATCATGTCTAGTTCAGATGTGATTTTTGATGGATCCTGCCTATAGTAAAGCAACACCAGTAGAGATATTGTCAGTAGAGATATGAGCAGTAAACTCCTGGAAAGCTTCCCATGCCTTTCAAACATCAATTTTTAAAGCAGATTTTTTTTTTTTTTAATCAAGGTAAGGAGACCAGCAGACAGATGGCATAAAAGAGTGATAAGACACCACTTTTTCTACATGTCTTTAAAATTCTCGCTTTTTAGAATGTTGTTTCTACTTAGTAATATTCTCTTTATCCCCATTCATTTATTCAGTATTTCAATTACATATAGCTCAGAGCTGATTGTAAACTTCAGATCTCCAGTTAGGACTTGGATCAACTGACTACTGTAATTTAATTGTGTTTTCAGAAAATTAGTTTCATCTGCAAAATCAAAACATTTGCATCAGCTGTGCTGTTGCAGACACGTTGGAGAACTTGCAGCGAATCTGAATGTTCTTTACTGCTAATAAGGAAGGACATTCAAGTCATTTGTTTATAGACTTTATGAGTCTACAGTATTTTGAAAATTCTAATATGTGCAAGAACTGATTTGGTTCTTATAAAACAGAAGTTAAAGAGACTCAACAAATGGACTTGCATAAAAAAAAATTAAAATGTGTAAATGCTGATGATAATGAGCAGAAATCTGAGAAATGTACTGTCTCCTAGTATAATGCACATCATGCAGTGTCAGCTTATGCTTAGAAACCCCAAAATGCAACTGGAGCATTGCTGACAGCATGCTGTCATAAAATAGGAAATAATAAAACATTAAAGCAAAAATTAAATATATTATAAACAAAGTACAGAAAATAGAAGAAGAAAAATAAAAATAGATCCATTGTAATAAGAAAAATGGAGAAAAAGATAAAACTTAAGAAAACAAATAAAAGATTTCTACAGGAACGCAGCATGACAGACTACCAGGAGGATGGAGGAAAGATAATGCAGTGGCTAGGCTTGGAAAGTGATGTCAAACTACAGATACAATGGTAATACAGAAAAAAATGCCTACTGGAAAGATGAATAGGCTCCCTTTAACCATGACTAGAACATGAACTGCAAAAGAGAGAATTGTGAGAGGTACTGCATCCACCCAGCAGTGAAACCAGCTCAGTTTCCCTTTTACTCTTTCAGATATGAAAAGATAACAACATTATACACCTTTGAAAAGGAAGGTTTAGAGCAGGTCCACACTCTGTGTTCATGGTATTCATTACATACTAACTGCCATTACGAAGACTCTAAAACTTCCATTTCTCCCTCCTGTACATCTGAGCTCTTCCAGCTCTCAGAAAACGTTTGTTTCATTTTCTCTAGTTGCTCTGCATTTCTTTCCAAGTGAGCTCTGTGCAAAAGGGAAAAGTAATGGAGTGCTAACATTTGGAAGCAAAATACACAGTACAATGTAGTGGATGTAAAAAAAAAGAACATTGACAAGATAAAAAGAATGACATTGTTGTAAATGGCATCTAATTCTGAGAAACATGAGTAAACAGAGCCTTGGGCTTGATCTACAGAATGAACTGGTACAATTCATATTGACTTAATTTAGCAGGACTGTAGGAACTTCATTACGTAATACAGAGATACTTTCTCATCTTTAGACCCAAACTTCTATTGAAGCATGACAAAAGCTTACAGACAAATGTTAGAAATAGTCACAGGCAACCAAGAAAATACACACAATTGCTACTAAATTTCCAAGTTTCAGATTTCTTATTTAAAGAGTCTCCAGGAAAAAATAAATTTCACTATAAATTGTAAAATTACCTATAATTCTAAAAGGTGTCTGCTCTTTGTCTTTTCAGTGGGCTGCCTCTCTCCCCTCTGTAACAATAAATATGTTTTTCTGAAATATATGTAAGATTTATATTTTAAAAATATTTTTAGTCAAGGAACTAATTTTACTGAATATTCATAAGGATCAAGATGCAGCCAGAATTGTTTAAGTGTAATTAATATTAATAAAACTAATTATGTTGCCCAAAAATCTTAAACTCGTTTCTCATGGAGAAGGACATATCCTTCAGAAAGAGGTACTTGAACTTCACCGTAGCAGAAATGAAATGACAGAAGAGTCATAACTGAAAAATAATCATCTATATAGTGCAAACTCTAAATTGGTGTAGCCATGGCAGTTTGTACCAGGCAAGAACTAAGCTGACAGCCTCAAGGCACATGCTCCATTCCTGAAATTAAAATGGTTTAGAATAAGTGCATTAAAAATTTTAACAATGCTACACCTGATCTCTTGAGACCGGAGAGAGGGGGCAGTCTAAAAAGAATAACTAGTGGAAGAGATGCAGTTGTGTTCATATCAGTTTACATCAATTTCTATCTGATTTCTAGGACAAATTACAGCCTGCAGCCGATGTTCACAGGGCTCCTAACTAGCTCCTTTAATTGGTTGCTTTACATGGAGTCAGATAATATTGTTAAGCAACAGAATGTTATAATGAACTGAGGACTGCATTTGAAAAATAAGCTATGCTATTTTTTTGGGCTGATAAAACACAGATTGCTTTCAGTTATTTTTCTTGGCAGGACTATTGTTTCTGCCCAGAGCCTGTCAAGCTAGCATAGTACCCAGATGGTTCCAAGGCTCTAGGGCACCTGTATAACTCACATCAGACTTTAACAGAAAAGTAGTAATATTTATATATTTACATTTCAGTTGCCCCTCCATTCAAAGCAAAACACAGCTGTTATATTTTCACCCTGGCCATTACCTTGTGATATCCCATGCAGCCAATATATCCACTCATTGCCAATTTGCAGTAATGTTCCTGCATTTCTCTTCTTTCTAGCGTTGTGTAAAGCTACATTTGAATTAACACATCTCCTGTAGCTCAAAGAAGAAAGCAGCATACCAGGGGATTGTTCTGTTTTGTATAACTTAATAGCATATTAATTTTTAAGGTATTTTTTACACCACTCAGACTTACTGATGAGGTGTTATTTCTCTTATCTTCAAACCTGCTTTCTGCCTCCCTTCCCATTTGCCATGTGCGTCATCTGCACCATCTGGGATGACCTTTCTACAATGACTGAGTACAGTACAAAAATGTCTGCATTCCCTGATTTAAAATTGACAATGTTGCATTCCTTCGCAGAGTTGGTAAATGTTTTTCTTTTAATCATTTTGTGAATGGTAGACACTTTACTTTTCAACATTATTTGATAAGCCCAGTGTATACATAAGGAAAATGTAAATACTTTATATTTTGATGGATATAAATTTGTAAAGAAGATTTTTTTTAATAACTCCTCATTTAGAAAATTACTTTTCAGTAAGTTAACACACTATTGATTGTGAAACAGTGTTCCCAGAGTTCTATTTCATCTATCCTTACCATTAATTAGGCATGACAGAGTCTATATGTAATTTTAATAATTTTTAGGCATCTAAAATGTAATATATTCACTGACACTATACTAGCCAATGACTTAAAGACAAACAACTATGCCCAAGTATTTATACAAATAATTAGGAATCCTTGGGGGAAAAAAAAAAAAAAAAGGTTGTTTCAAGACTGAACGAAAAACATCTAGCTCAAAGAAATGTTCTATACTAGCATGTAAAATGTGTGGTATTCTCCAAAAACATTCCGAAAAGTGGTCACATAATGTGAGTTATAAACTGGACAAACCCAAAAATACAGGGTGACAATACATGGAAATAATTAGTTAATTTTGGGTGAATTTTACTTAATTGAACCAGTTTTTAGTGTTCAGTTTAATTTTGAAGGTATTTTTTGCAAAGAAAATATTAAAAAAGTATGTTACTCTTAGGACTTCTTGTTTACTGCCATGTATTACTCTGATAAATGATGTTCTTTTTTGAGATTAGATCAGTCTGCTGGAGAATATTTTGTGGAAGGTATAAAATCCAGAAATTGGATGGAGTATTTATATCTACAACCATATTTCTTTAAATGTATTAGAATACGTGCATTTATCGCTTCTAGTCCATATCTGTTCTCTCAAATAAGCTTAAAACTTCAATGAGTCTGAGAACTGTACTGTGCGTTCATCTGCCAGATACTGTTTCATAAACAAAGTTCCTGAGGTAGTTTTACATAGGACTTTTTAAAATACTTTGCTAAAGAGATGGTAACTTTTCTAGTCAGTATTTCAGATATACTTTCCTTTCCTCTCATTCAAATATTCCAGTACCACAAAAGAGAAAAAGAAAGGCAATAGGCGCTAATCTAGAAAGCACAGAATTAAAATAGAATTAAAGACAAATTTAAGGTTATTGAACAGCAGTCTATTTTATTTGGAGCAAGCTTGTCATAGTTGTGGAGCACAATGATTCGTAGCATATCACTGATTTTACATGGACTCCATGAAGATTTTTCAAGACTTTCCTAGGTGTCTGACCGCTTCTCACTGTTAATGAATGACAATGTAGAAGAAAATAGAAGATGCATTTGTAACTTTAGAGCAAACCTTGAACCCCTCTGTTGTAGGAGTCAGTGACATAGTCAGTTTCCTACGAGGAAAGGCTGAGATAATTGGGATTGTTCAGCCTGGAAAAGAGGTGTCTTAGGGGTGACCTAATTATGGCTTTCCAGTACCTGAAGGGAGCCTGCAAGGTTGATGAAGAAATATTATTTACAAGGACATGTAGTGATAGGGCAAAGGAAATACCTTCAAACTGAGAGTAGGTTTAGACTAGATATTAGAAATAAATTCTATACTGTGAGGGTGGTGAGTGTATCCCTGTCCAGGGCAAGGGAGTTGCAATTAGATGATCTTTAAAGTGCCTTTCAACCTTAAGAGTTCAATTATTCTAACAGTTCTGTGGCACGCACACATGTATGCAATCGAGAAGTGTAGAAATCATTAGTGTGGCAGGCTAAAGACCTGATATCAATTTGAGAAGATAAATTTCATCAAGCAATATATTTAGTACTAAAAATATTAGCCATTGTAATTTAATTTTTCAGTCATCATGATAAAAATAAAATTTTTAACAACAGAAGCCTTGCAGGATGGACTTCCTATACAAGACAGTGATTGTTCTTTTTACTTTAAAGAAGAAAAATTATTCTTGGAAAGATTGTGTGTATAAACTAACACAGTTAAAATCATTATTATATATACATATATTTTAGAATGTGTACATATAAAGACACATACAAAATGTATTTGAAGTTTAAATTAGCTTACTGAAATCAGTCCAAACTTTATGATCAACTTTGTTTCATTGTAGCTGTACAGGATATGATAGCTTGCATACTTTTTGTTTCCTTGATACTTAACTGTTATTAAGATCTGAAAGTTATCTAGATTTTTTTCCTTCTCTTGAATTGATCAATTTGCAAAATAAGAAATACTTTAGAAACTTCTCAACTGCCTCTTGGCACAGAAATTCTGGAAAGAGACATTTTCTTTCATAAATATAAATAAATTCTAATTTTATTAGATGGATATAGGTGGAAAAAGAATAGACCAGCTGCCAACACAAAAGTTGCTCTCCAGATCTGAAACAGAAGCAGCAATTCAAGCTGATTATAGCTTAGAAGTGTTTCAAGTTTAAATTATGCTGTAAATGCAACCATTTAAACAAAAATTGTATAAGGTTTAGAACAAAAAATATGTTTACAAAGAGAGTAGTATCAAGATTTTTTTCCACAATTAGGAAGTGGAATAACAAGCTATCAGAAGGAAAAGTAGGTAAAAGGGAATAAAGCAATGTCAGTATTGATGGCACAACTCCACTTGAAACTCTTTGATGGTAAAACTGTTTTTGGGAACCACAGCCTTTAGCTTTCTCTGGCTGCTTGTTCATGCTCTTCTAAAGAATCTTCTACTGTTCCAGCAGAAATTGTTTATGCAGGCACATACCAAGCTAGATCAGGAAACGATTCTTGTTTTGGGTGGTTTGGGGGCTTTTTTTGGTTTTATTTTTTTTTTTTTTTTTTTTTTTTTTTGGGGTTTTTTTTTNTTTTTTTGTGGTGTCTTTTTCTGGGGTGGTTTGTTTGGGTTTGTTTTTTTTCTTGTTTTTTTGTTTGTAATTTGGTTTGGCTTTTTTTTTGGTGGGGGGGGATGGATTGGTTGGTTGGTTGGTTGTTTTGGTTATTTCTATCATTTGGCTCATTCAGTTCCCCATCCAGTTGAGGTTTAGGTAGAGAAACAGATTGGCCAACTGATGTAGGGACAATATCCCACAGTCAACTAAGATGAGCAAAGACGAAACTAAGACCAAACTCAAAGGCAGAAATATTATCTGGAGACCACAACCTTTACAAAGATATTCTTAATAGCACATCGCAACTTTCCCCAAATGTACCTATTTTCATTTAGAGTGTACTTGCAGCTTTGTTCCAGGTTTTTCATCTCTACTAGAGATGAAAATTTTAGATCAGTAGAAATAAGGTAATTTAATACAAATTATAAGAGTTATGGTGAGTATGTAGGTAAATAGAGAGGCCTACTTCACCTCTGCCAAGGAGAAAATGTCTCAGAAGCTGATGAATTTTGCAAATTATAATTTTGTCTCCAGTCTCACACAGAGAGAAAACCTTTTATCAAAAGAAGAAAATGTTTCTTTTGTTTCATTTCTGTACAGTCAGGTTTGGTTAATTTCTTCAGTCACTTATGTGTCAGAAAAGTGCAATATTTATAAATTAGGAGGCAATAATCTATTTATGGTAATAAGAGACATCTTTTGACAAAATAAGATCCTGAAGGATCCTTACTAAGTGTATAATTGAAATACAAGTACTGCGTTATTTAAAAAGGTATAAAGTTATTTAGATAAGAGTCCTATTTCTTAAAACATGTTGTGCTCCTCTGACAGTACAATAAAACCTATTATTCTCTAGCCCTTTAAACACAAAAAAAAATTGCATCCAATTGAAATTGCATGCAAGTATCTACCCTGAACTTTTAAACTATTTAACTAGTTAATGCAACTCACTATAACATTGAGAATACATTTTCAGGGAAAATTTTTATTAGCTTTAGTCTAAGTACTGTCATAAACCTGATTTTTAATTCTGAGTTATGACACAACTCTGGCTGCTAAAATTGTTTTTCTTGTATTTAGAACATTTTAGGGAAAATAACATAAATCACAGAAAACAAATTCTATTTCAATTAAGTGACTAAAATCGTACAACAATCCACTGCAATAGAGAAAGTCTCCAAAAACAGAACTAATAAAACAGACAAGATGGGACAGGTAGGTTTATGCTTACCTCTCATTCTTCAACTTCTATTAAAGAAAATCCTGACAAGTGAATACAGTATAAAAGGAAACTCTTTTCTTCCTGTCTTCTTTGTTCTCTGTTTTTGGCTTCTTCTCATAGCTCTTTTTTCCACCTAACACACAGCCAAGCAACTTCACTTCCCTAAAGAATGAGCTGGTGGACCCTGAAGCAAGATCTGATAATATTATGGCTTACAGAAGAAAAGAGACAGAATTCTAGACTGAATATAGATATGCTGATTTCCTCGTTAGAGATACTTTCACATTGAAATTATTTGACTGTTATTAATTAAAATAGTAGTTTTCATTAGAATGTTCTGCTGCTGAGTAAAATTTCTTCCTTTCACTTCTTTAGTTCTTGGAGTTCAAAGCTGTAGAATGTCAGCTTTTCATCTTGTGAAGCAACATGTCCCTTCCTTGCTTTTGTACATCTAAAACACCCCAGAAAAATGCATGTATGTGTCAATGTCCCAGTGCTACCACAAGCCCAGAGCAAGGGGAAGGATTGCAGGTCAGCAGGAGAGCACCTGAAGAGCAGCATAAAGGAATTTCATCTTCTTGTTCAGCTTGATTTTTCTCCTTGAAAATCAGCTTCATCAGGGGCCCAAATTAAACGCATCTATATCCATGTGCATAGCAGAGGAATAAATAAGAGGTGTTGGAGACATGCACATGCTGGCAGGCCTACGATCTTATTGGCACCACAGAATCATGGTAGGATGACTTCCATGACTGGAGTGTTGGAATGTAAGAATACTGCCTCTCGAGGGAGGACCAGGCAGGGCAGACAAGGAGCAATGTCAGTGATCAGCTGGAGTGCATGGAGCTTTGTCTGTGGATAGATGAGGAGCCAGCCCAGTCAGGGTGAGGGTAAAGGGAGCGCACTGTCAAGTCACGCTATCGTGGGGTTCTCCTACAGGCTGCCTGACTGGGAAGACACAGTGAATGAGGCCCTCTCTATGGAGAGAGAAGTAGCCTGAGGTTCACCTGCCCTTGTCATTGTGGGGAACTTCAACCACCCTAATACCTGTTGGAGTGACCCAACAGATAAATTTTATGTAAGATCAAATTTCAGCACAAGTGGAATTCCTAATATTTCAGATGTTGACAAGAAGATAGTAAACAAAAACAAAGCTGATTTCTTGGAAGAGTACTTTATACATGAAAGTTAGCATGATCCAATTTTATTTAAACTAATTTCAGAATGATTCATGTGTTTCAAGTGATGAACGCCATTCGAAATGTAATTCTACTTAAAATTAAAATATTGATGGTATTCTAGTATATTAGTGTCAGTCAATTATTCCTTCATATTACCTCAAGATTAATGCATGACATAATTTTTTATTAATGTCTGAATAATTAAAGAGGGCCAGAAATTGAGTAATATTATTCATTTTGTAACAGGAAAACTATGTGGCAACTATCAAACATGAACTATGTGATTGATTCTACATGAAACAGAATGTTTTATACCTGGAAAAAAAACAGTTTAATTAATTAACAAGTCACTCAGATAATGATTCTTCTCAACGTACATGATATGACTTATTAAAGGCCTGAACCAGAATTTGTTGCAGCCAGAGGAATAAACACAGCTGGTATAAGACAGACCTCTATTTAATCCCAAAGCTAAGAAAAAGGTATCTTTTCTGATAGTATAAACAATAGCTATAGTATGTGCAGCTGCTTCATTACTTTAGTTTATTTCTTGCTAGAAGAAAGCGATTGCTGTGGCCATTCTTATAATGTTAAACCTCAAGTTATTTTAAACCTGTTTTGCTTGTTAGTTTTAATGCCTCTTCCCTTGTCACAGCTGCTGCATTTATATGCTTTTAGAGATAATTTTTCAGCTTACAGTGATGCTACTTTAAAGAGCAGTATTATAGCTTCCAGCTGCATCCCCAAAATACCTTCAGTTCAACACAGGCTCACAAACCAGATGAAAAAGATTTTTCTTTCTTCATGTGTGTGTGTTTGTTTATTTTGTTATCACAATTGATTTCAATTATGCTCATTTTTTTGTTTGTCTTAAGATTTTGGAGGTCACACATCACCACTAGAAATTCCAGAAATTGTGTTCAACAATTTATTTCTAATGCTATCTGTCTTGGAATCCAGTGTCATATTTTAATGGTGTTCCTGTGTGGCCAGCCATTGCATCATTTTAAAAAAGAAGAAAAAAATACAATTAATGAAATAATAAATACACGAATAAACGATTTGTTAAAAAATTAGAAACTTTAAGGAAAAATATTGTTCAAACCAGACAGAGAAAGAGAATTGTTAGAGTTTATAACAAATTAAACATACCTTTGTGCCTGCTGCTCTTGATTTAAAATTGTTTTTATTCATGGCAAAAAGTAATTTCCTGGGATACTTCAGTGCTCTCCAGAATGTTGCTCATATCATGGAAGTCATACAGAATTCATCTTACCTAAACTTTAGTCATTGAGAGGTAAGGACATAATCTAAGCCATTTGTCTAAGTTACCTTGTACTAAACGGAAAAGATAAGCATGATTTGTTCTTTCAAGGCAACTCATTCCATCTGAAATATGTGGGATGGATTTTCATCTCCAAGTGGCTTTTTATTTCAATCAAACATAATAGGTATATAAACACACTGTGTGGGTGGAATGAATGCCATTTACTTTAAGCCTCAAAAACATCCCAGATTATTTTTCCAGTCCCAAGCTTGCACATATATACCACAACTAGTTTTTAGTTAGCTGTTTTCTAATCACTTCTCAGTCTTTTTTACTTTGTTCTTTTTGCAAGGTCTTTTAGAGCTTTAAGTTGCTTCGGCCACAGAGTGACTGGTAAATATAAAGAAGTCTTTACTCTCAGAGTTGTTGCAAGTGTGGAAATAACTTGTTGGGATCACTGTCAGCTGGCAACTTTTGTTGTTCACAGAGCAGATTATTTTCCAAAGATAGTATTTCCCTAGAGAAAAGGAAAAAAAAAAAAAAGAGAATTTGGATATTTGATCAATTGTCTTTTCATATTCAGAAGATGAATCAAGTAGGCCAAAAGACAAAGTGGCATCTTAAATGACTTCAAAATTGATTTTTTTAGTTTTAGTTTATGGGGGGTTTTAATATCTTAAAGCATGTTTTCTGAAACCTGCCTTTCTATTTGATAAGAAATAAAGTGTTTTAACTGTGACTGCCACTCTGAAAAATGGTGAACTATCAGTTAAAAGAAAGAGATACTTGAGATGTATAAAAGGACAGGAAATCAGTAAAAGAGACTTGACAAACAGAATTAGCACTTGAGTAGAAACAATACATATGACACCTGAGAACACTGCCAGACCAAGAGGGAAAGCAGGGAACAGAATACTTATTGCTCAGGCCAGTATTCACAGAATTGTAGAATGCTTAGGATTGGAAGTAACCTTATAGATGGTCTTGCTGCATCCTCCGCTAGATTGATTTGCTGCTCTGCAGATGGGCTGAGAGAGATAGGGCTGTTGTTCAGCCTGGAGAAGAGAGGGCTTCAGGGAGACCTTATAACACCTTCCAGTACATAGAAAGTGTCTAAAAAGAGAGCTGGAAAGGGACTTTTTACAAGTGCATGTAGCAACAGGACAAGGGGTGATGGCTTTAAATTGAAAGAGGGTAGGCTTAGATCAGATATCAGAAAGAAATTCTTAACTGTGAGAGTGTTGAGATACACCTCAAAACAGGTTGCCCAGAGAAGTTGTGGATGCCTCATTTCTGCAAGTGTTCAAGGTTAGGATGAACAGGGAAAAAGAAATTGCTATAACGTGATATTCAATTAAAACTTTTATTTTCCTTCATAAGGAAAATAAAATTTTGTAAGGTATAGCAGAAGTCTGATAAAATTTTAGCCTATAACATTCTAAAATGTGGTGGAATAAATAAATAATAATGGCAAATTAAAACAAAAAATAAATTAATATGTTAGGAAAAAATACCTAGAAGCAGAAGAAAGAAAAATGGGAGGAATATTATGATCAAAAAATGAGACAAAAAACATAGTAGGTGCATGTGGGATGAGGTAAAACATCTGAGATTATTGATACGACATATGAGGAAGCCACACAGAAGATTTGCACTCTTTGAGACAGAATCATAGATTGAATCAAAATTAGAGAATGCAATTCTAGGAAGTTGTAGTAGAAATCTAATAGGAATTTCAAAAAGTGAAGCAGTAAGTACAGAGCTTAATATTCAAAAATCATGGTTGCCCTCTTACAACCTGATAGAAGACAGCCGTTCTGTAATGATGAATGAAAGTACACATTTCTGGATGTTTTTTATCTGTCCCTATGAATCAGTGGTTCATTTGCTACTAACATAAATGAATTTTCTTTTTTCAATCTACATGTTGGTCTTGTCCATGTACTCAAATGTTTTGAATGAGCACTGTAATCTGCTATATAACCTAAATGAGATATTTGAATGAATCTTCAAGTATCTCTTTTACTATTATTTATGCAGTGAAATAGGCAGTTTCATCATCAGTTCCAGTCCTCACAAATTCATAATTACAAATATCTTAACAGTAGACCCACATTTCCATTCATTCTTCAAAAACCTCAGATGCTACTAGAAGAGGGAAACAGGTTTTGAGAGGAGGGATTGCCATATGGAAAGCAAGTACAAGAAAAGAGCAAACATAGAATAAAACATATGGAAAAATGTCTGTATGGAATAAATCAAGTTAGTCTTATGGAAGTTATCTTTGGCCTCTCCTGACTTTTATTTATGTCTCTGACTAGCAATTGCCTGCATCTTATCTTTTTCCAATGCTGAGGAAAGAGAAAAAAAAGTATTAGAATGAAATTACAGGAAAATAAACAAAATGTGCCTGTATGGAGAAATTTCACTTTCTTTATGAGATAACCTTCAGATAGAACTACAGAAGAACTCTGATTCAGGGTATGAATATGCTACCCTTTACAATGAATTGACTTCTTGAGAGCTCCTTAAAATGTAGAACATGCTACAGATTATTTTTTCCACTAGTAGCAAGATAATTTACATTGTCTTATTGTTTCAAATAAAAAATAATTAGAAGATCAGGACAGCATTTCATGAAATGGGTGCTAGATTACATGATCAGTGTGTTTTTGTAAAATAAAATTTTAATATCGGCTTTCACATCCATGACTTGTTGCTAAGATAAAAACAGATAGTTTATTGAAAATGTTTCCAATGTAGCACCTTGTATTTCTATTAGTTTATATAATTATGTAACTGAACATACAAACCAATCTAGCATATTTTCTACTTAGAATTTTGTAGGTAAGCAAGCAATGTATTATATTTTAGATAGTGTGGGATCTGAATAATCTGGAAGATTACATAGCTATTACTGCTTGCTGTTGAGAGGATATTATTTAATGCTACTGAACTAAACAAAGCAAATATAATAAAAATAAACAGCACTTCTAGAACTAAAATTTTATGGCAAATGAAATTTTATCTGTCAATATATACATGAAAAAGTATTTCATTTTCTTCTCATTTTATTTTCCAATAAGGAATAGAAGAAAAATGTAGGTAGTTAGAATGGAGTCATTACGATACTGTTAACTAGTAAGCTACGTTTCAAACATCTTTTCTGTGTGTGGATGAACACAGGAAGTTTCAAAATGTACCAGAAAAGACTGCATGTCTATCAAGGTGTGTTAAAAAACACAACTTATTGTAAGTGTTTAAATATAATGTGTCTGCACAATTATGTGTTTAAGCTTGTATAATAGAGCAAATATGTCTCAGGTTCAGATGAGCTGATGAGCACTGAGCATGGCTGTTAGAACAGAAAATGCTATTCGCCTTATTCTAAGGTAAAAATGTATGTGTGATTTTTATCTAACATGGATTTACAGCTTCATTTGAGCTATCCAGAATATCTGCCAACCTTCCACTTGCATTCTAGAAATGAACAAGACTGCTGCTTGGATCACTGTCATATTTGCCAGCCTTCTGGGGATTTCTTGGATCTCTTAAGACATTTCAGACTGCACTAGATATCTATGTCTAGCAAATTCAGTCAAATATCTAGTTGGATCCTGTCACATGCATTTAGAAATTTCCATTTAAACGCCTTGATATATGAGCTCATTTCCATTCCAGTGGACCTGGGATGACATTATTAACTTGAAAATAGGTTGTAGTAGGCTGAAATAGGTTCTTGGAATAGAAATAGGACCGGCTGATTGCAGACCAAAATCTGGCTCTGCCACATTTGAAAGAAATTTTCTAATCCTTACATTATTTCAGGTTGGCAAAAAATGAGAAATTTCCTCTTAGCCAAGGAAGTGTTTTCCCTTAATTATTTTCTGACTGTAGACTTCAAGCATAACCACTGTAACATTGCAGCTATCATTGTAATGGCAATCTGTAGCACCTCTTTGCCTCAGGATGAGCAAGCAAGTTGTTGAAATTCTGGCTGACAATCTTCTGCCTTAGTCACATTACATTATAAATAGAACTCAAGTACAAAGTGTAAAGAAAACTAGTAGTTAAATATACAGATACGGGGTTTTTTCAAGTAGATATCTTTTCTAAGACATATTTGAAAAAATGTAGGTTAAAAATAACTTAGCTGGAAAGGAACAACAAAAAAGCTAAAATCAGCTTGCAGAACAGTAAAATAGGTATTTATTTAAGTATCAGTATAGGTATATTTAAGTATCAGTAAATATCAGTATTGATATTTAAATATCAGTATCTGTACACCAAGGCACCTGGGTTGGGTAAAATCACCTTTTAGATCTGAAGGTAAAGGAGAGTAGGGCACACAGAAAGTATTTACAACGGGTTTATAGTAAATGTAAGAATTGTTGCTATCCTTTTTGAGGGTATAAATCACAATAATGGATAACAGAATTCTTCTAAGTGAATAAGGAAAACAAAAAAAATAGGAAACATGGAAACTAAATGAGGCACACATCTTAAATTCTGACTGTCCTGAGGGTTCTAGTAATCCAATATAGCCTCAACAAAGCATCTTTGAGTGGTTATATATCTCCAGGCTTCTTACTTTTATGTGACTAAGTTGTATCTATAGCAACAGATGACTAGCCTTAGCTGTTACTTCAAGAAAGGCAGCAAAAAATATTCCTTCCCTGACTGTTTGCTTTAGGTTGATAGGTTGGTAAAATATTCTAATTCCCACTCCCCACACAAATCCCTTTGGTTTGGAAAGAATCCTGACTTCCCATTGTTTCCAAGTTTTTTTAAGTACTTCTAAGTAAAAATACCTCTGTGTATGTTTTCAAATAAGCCTAACAATGTCAAAGCTAATTTTTGATGTGAACCTCACTATTGCTTTAGATTTGCATGTTCTGAAAATACGTACAGATATGGACCACTTGGTGCTTAACTCTGTACAGTAGGAATTGTCTCACATAATTTTAGATTTCACCAACCTAGACAACTGTATATATATTAAAATTTTTGGGCAAGTCAGGCTCATAACTTCTCTCATTTGAAGAAACTTTATCTAAGATTTATTCCTTACTGTTTCTCTTTCAGTATCATTTATACATTCAAGACCTCTGTCACAGTTTTGGTGCAACTCAACTTTAGCTTCATAGTGGCACAAATTCCCTGATGCTACCATCTTAACTTCTTGTTTTTAAGTGTTTAATGTCATGGTTTACCTCTTGTATTGTTGATATTGAACTTGATGGTACAGATCACTGATTTTCAGTTAATTACACATTAATAAATCCATAAACTGTTTCATCCTTATTAAACAGCTTGAGTGGAAGAGTTTTTGTTTGCAACTATATAGATATTAATTTACCAGGTATTATGTACATGAAAAACTGGCTGTGCTTCCCAGTCTACAAACTAGCACAGAACCAGCACGCTCAAATATTTCTAAGGCAAATGAAGCTGCCTTAAACTGTTCCTCTGCCTGAGGACACTAGCTTATTTACTGCTCAGTTTTCCCGTTACAGGTATCCAAAGCATTAATTTTATCTGAACACAGTAATACCTGGATTAGATCAGTGTCGAATCTTTTTTAATCATATGTTTTCAGGCTGTGAGAAAGCAATAACTCATTGCAAAGTAAATTATCTCAAAGAAGTTCTTTCTACAATGCATGTAGCACAATGAGAGTTTATTTTCCTGTCTCTTCCCTGAACTAAGATGTCAAAAGCTGCTCTTGAGTAATGGTAGAGTTTTTCTGAGATGCTTCTGCATCTGAATAGTAGTTATTGTATGGTTTATGTCAATATTGTCAATGTGAAAACTGAAATGCCCATTGCAGTTTCCAAGTAGTTTACCTTGTGACATCTTGTGCGAGTGACTAGAATTTCTAATAGTTTTATATTATATCTAGAATACTCATGGAAAAATTTCCTAAATAGATTTTTTTTTAAATCAGATCAGATACTATTGAAATGTTATGAATTTGTTAATGATCCTCTAAAAAGTAACAAATGGGATTAATGAGATTGAGAAATGAGTCCTACAAAACTGCATAACAACACAGGCTCCACTGTTTTGTTTTTATTTTTAACTTGATTTCTTAATATTCAACCTACTTCTGTCTGTAAATCTTGCTTATGTTTATTTTTGGACTATTATGATTCTAATATAAAGATATAGTTCTGGAGACTAGTGAAGTCACTGTAACCAGAACTCAAGGTCGTCCGTAGTTCTAGACACGAACACTTTGGATTCAGACTCCAAAGATAATTGGACCAGTTTTCAAAGAGCTTGAACATACTCTCTTCCCATAACCCAAAACAGGAGCTGTAAATCCTAAACAATGCTTTTTAGAAGCAAACTTCTCTATACATTGCTATATCAATTTTTAGTTCCTACTGTTCAGCTCTGTCCGAATTCATGCTAGTACTGTTTCTTTCAGTTTCTTTTGTAGCAAACAAAACTAGAAACAGCTAATGTTAATATTATATTAAGTCATATCTTGATGTTCTTCATTTTGTTTTTTTTAAAGGTACATCAGGAAGCTGTTGGGTTTGGGGCAGCTAGATATATAGAATTCAAATTATGGCAAGACACCAGAAACATAGCACTACAGGGTTTTCTGTTCCAAATTTTGCCATTAGGCTATTCTGTATATTTGGAATACATCAGAGAATAGATAAAGTTCCTCAGGGAATCTGAAGAATGGTTTCCTAGTCAGCCTTGAAGACACTCCATTTGATATACAGAAAGAGCTTAATTGGCAGTGCAAGAAAAGTCTTGTTTATTTCATCAATTGAAATCTACTCTAATGCCAAAAAGGAACACTTTGTTAAAGCATCAAAAAGACAGATAAAATAGGACGTGTCTTCTGCTAACACTTTCTACAGTAGCAGCAAAAAAATGGAAAGAAAATAGTTTAAATCTAAAATCAAGAATAGCTGATAACAACTTAAAGTGTTTTGACTTTGGTAGTCATCTTTCTTATTACTTAAGCCACTTAATTATTTCATCAAACTTGTGCTTCAAAGGAGGTGAGGCTGCAGAATGCTTTATATGATCTCATAAATATAAATTCTTTGTTGTACTTCTCTTAAGCTCTATAGTGATTTACACATGAGGGCAAGAAGCCTCTTGAGGTCAATCTATCAAACATGATGATATTTTAAAATAAAACCAGCAAACACGTCTCAACCACCCTCATCACC
>VXBQ01012579.1:104255-172112 GCA_013400175.1 Phainopepla nitens
CCCCCCCCCCCCATAAAGCAAACAACCTCCAAGAAAACAAGCTTCAAAAACAGATTGAAAGGTGTGACTCAGGTTAGGTACTGGAATTTCTTTCATTCTTTATGATACTCTGTTACTTGTTCTGTCTACAGGTTTTTTAGCTTCTACAGCAAACACAAATTTAATTTTTGTAACAGGACCATCTGTTGAGGTTGCTGTGTTTACTAGCTCCTAGTCATCAATTTTTGATGATGGCAGCAGAAAAATATTCAGTCTTTTTGGACATATGTTTCCATCTTCTAGATACGAACTTTCAAGTCATAATGGGTTTGGTTTCCTTTTTCCTTTTCTAAATGTTTTGATGGAAAGATTTTGTCTCTATTCTGCTGATGCTAACCTGCGTCATCCAGATGGCATATTCTAATCTGATGTGGCCATTATCTCACAGATGATGTGAAATAGTGTAAATGCTTTCAGCAGCTCCTGTGGCTCACATAAGCCCAAACCTCAAAATAAGGACAATCTTTGCCTTCATTCTATGACCAAAATGTCACTGAATAACATAACTTGTGGAAACATCTTGACATCAGCCAGCTGCCGCTCTGAATTTATAACCAAATTCACATCCTACTTAAAACAGAAAAATTCACATCAAATGCTATTTGTTTTCCTGCTTCTGTTGCTTTATCAACAGATTTTCATTCCACTCCCGCAATTGCTGCTTCCAAGTATGCTTATAATACTATGATTTTATTTCTTTAATCAGTATTTATTGTTTTCAAAAATAACAAAGAGAAAAATATAGGCTTGGCGATCAGCAAACTAGTTGTCAAGTCACTCTGTTTTTAAATTGTTAATACAGAACAGAAACCAGTCTATCTATAATTGTCAGTTTTAGAAGTGGATATTTCTCTAGTGACTTCACTTCCTCCTGGGTGGAGAAAACAAACCAAACTAAGAGTAAACCCTCAGAACACTATGTAGGATATGAACTTGCCTTTTGCTCCATGTTTTAGCAGTGGGTTTTCAGTATTATAAATTTGGAATATCTGTATTGTAGAAATCCAGGAATTTTGTGACTTAGTGCCAAATTCTTTTAATTTTATCCATGCTAATTAATGACTTTCTTGAGAAAACTTTACAAATAATTTCCATCCTACTTAACACTCAGTATCTCACTGTCATATTAACAGTAAAGCATCTCTTCCTAAAAACCCTCTCAAACATTTCCAGAATATATGCTCTTCTTTGGACTAAAACTTGTAGAAAATCTTAGTAGAGTAATGAAACACAGTTATAAGAACCTTTCCAAAAACCTTTCTCACCACTGATCACTTATGTATTGAAAAAAGTGTTAGTTAAGTGGTTTATTATCTCCAATAATAACTTTCAGAGTAATTTATCTTATACCAAGTACATTTTGTACTTATTTTTTCTATAGATTATAATGATGTTTCTCATCAAACTGTAGTATCACAGAGCATTCAAAAAGGTCACATAAATAACAATAAAAGCATAGTAACTCATCTGTCTGCAAGATTATAGAAAAAAGGCTACATCACACTGAAATATTAAATAATAATAGAAGGAAAAAAATTACTATTCTGTCATTAATCTGCTGTAACAGCTGATAGTTTCTTTATGTTCACAAAATTTAGCACAGAAGGTACCACCAGCAACATACTTATAACAACTTCAGTTATGCTTCAAAAAATAGCTCAATGCTTTTTGGAATGAAGAGAGCTATGGGAATGAGAGAGAATGGAGTGAGTCCAACAGTGTAAATAACATGAAGTGTCAACAATGTGTGTGGAAAGATGGCTGGGGTCTAAAATCAGAGAAGACTGAAAAGTTATATTCACATCCTAACAGAGGTATTAACAATACAGAAAGTATAAGGTAAAATACATTTGCTACTCTCTGGATAGGCTGTGGTTGGTATGCTGGAAAAATTATGTGATGACTGCCCACACCCACAATCTGCAGCCACAGCTCCTGCTAAGGGAGATGGAACAGAAGGTAGATCAGAGTGGAGACACCTTGGCCAGGCTCTGCTGAAATCCTTGCAAGGAGGGGAACTCGATGGTACTTTGCAGCTAAGAAACCACATACCACCTGTCAGCCAAGGGAGACAGGAGATGTCCTTTGTCAGAGCCGGTAACAGTGGCAAAATCACTCTCCTCAGGTGAACTTGGTTCACTATAACCTAATTGTAATATTAATGCACACCTACATCCCAAAAGTTCCTGTCTCCAAGGTACAGGAACTCATGTCCGCTCACTGGATATGTGCTCTCTATTATTATTTTTTTTTTAAATCTATCTTTAAAAATGAAGTGAGAGGGTTTCACATCAATCACTTACAAAGGTATGCATGATTGAGTCACTCCAGCTTCACCTAAACATAAAGAAATAATATAAAAGTAAGTCAAGAATGGAGGAAAAGTTAGGGGACACAACATCATAACTCTTGGGATCGATCAGTCGATGGGCTGAACCTGTCTTCTCCCCGCTAGTGACACCTACTGGGTAAGAACCACATTCTGTGCATGTTGAGTATTTTATTGGGAATTACAACTTGTCCATGTATTGCTTTGGATATGTTTTTGCAGTCAAATATCACCACCAACAGTCCTCCAAACTTAACCTGTAACAATTTTATACTCATGAAGAATGTTATTCTGTAAACTTTTGGTGTGACTCCTTTTGTGTGCTGGAAGTCACCAGCAGTGAGTAATATATTCAAATACAGTGAAAGACCCACTGATGGGTCTCCCTCATGCTTTTGGTGTATTTCCCTGACTAAGTCAGTCAAACTGTCCTCTTATCCAGCAGGGCTGTTCAGTGAAGGTCCCCTTAACATGGTGCTGACAGGCTGTCAGGCATAATGGTCTTGAATTTCCTGGGGTGCTGACAGAAAAATTAAATAATAGGGGTTGAGTAAATGTCCCCACACTAAGGGTCAAATAAATATCCCCTTTTCACATGACAAATGTGACTACAACCCATTATGAATTTGGTTTTATTTTTATTTTAGTCATCTCAAAATACGAAAACAATTTTAAAGTTCACATAAGGGCCATCAGATTTCACTCTTATGAGTGAATGAGTTGAACACGTTTTTCTGTTCTAGTTTTTCTTACTATATCAATTTTTGTCCCTTCACTGCAAACACTGTGAATCTCCTGCCACATATAATGAATTTATTAGAATTGCAGAAAAAAAGTAATGACATGGGAATTTCATAGACATGACAAATGTGAACATAAGGAGCTGCGACCTTGCACAGGTGGCTAAGGGAGAAGAAATAAAAAAAATCCAAACAACACAGGCAGCAGAAGAAAAGCACTGGGAACATTTGGAGAGAAGAGTCCCACAAGGCCAGCATTGCCTTGGTAGTTCCAGTGTCTCAAAAAGTCTGGAAGCTTCAGAGATTTTTAAAGAAGTCCTGCTGCTGTGTTTGAAGGTCGGAATGGACTCCTTTGTGTATTTAAACTCTTTCACTGACAGGGGTTTAAATATGGGTAAATTCTGCCTTAGCCTCAGATTTTGACAACAGTTTAAATTTAAGGAATTACTTTGGCCCACAAGTTTTAATGATGGCAAATCAGATATATTTTAAAAATAAATTATATCTTAAACAGCCAAAAGATGTTAATCAAAATTGCTCACTGTGCAGTATAAAACGAAAAGAACTACTAGTAGATTACAGCATAACGTAAAATGGTGCATGATGTGAAGGTACCTATATTGAGGCTAGCAAAGAAATTATCTCAACTGGGAATTAAATACAACTGGCCACCAAATGATGATAATGTACACAGATTCCTCCAATTAACCCCTTGGAAGTAACTGGAAAGTAGGTGTCCCTATTCACAGGAGAAACTCCACACAACTCCAGGAAAACAAATAAAGGATTTCTACTTTTTGAAAGTTTGCTGTGGCTTTTATAGTTGCAAAGTAAATGAGTGTTGGTCAGAAATCGAGCTTGCCTTTCCAGATATAGTAAGATGCTTATTGGGAATTGAGAGATACCAGACTAATGTTAACCCCATGCTGCCAAAGTAACTCATTTTAAGACAGCTTGTCCTGTTTGAGTTATCTGACTGGTTAGCAAGTAATAGATGAGCCCTTGTGGGGGCTTCTCCCTACGAGATGCCCTCCTACATCCAGCTGTGACATAAGATTTACAGATGATCCAGGCTGTGGTATCAGAACTAGCAAGGCTGGCTGCCAATGCAGTAAAATTGAGATCAATGGGGAAAACATAAGTAAGGATAGGTTGTGTATTTGGAGGAGACTTGAAAGGAGAAAGGGATGTACAATGGAGATAAATAGAACAGTTGAGGAAAAGGACTAGAGGATGAGATCTCCAAGTTTTGAGTCTGGGGCTTCTTGGGACTCGGTGCTGGGCAGCCCTGGGCTTGATCATTGCAAGCTGCAGTCCAAGTAAATGATAAAGTGATGATACCTTATTCTTAGCATACTCCAGATGTCAAACCTACTTCCAGGAGCAAAAGATGATTAATTGGGTGATTTTTGTGGCTATAGGTGGATACTTACATGACTGGATGCAACTATGGAATCAGTTACTGGTATTGAGATACTAATTCTCATTACAGGAAAGTGTCAGCAGGTACTTGCCACTTTCTCATGAAATTTAGCTATTGAAGTGTTAGGGATAAAAAATACTGTAAACTTTGCTTGTTTACAGTATTTGGAATTCCTTCCAATTTGCAGGTATCTGAATTACTTAGAACTTTTCAGCATATTTCCAAGGTAAATTTTACCCTTTCAAAAATTACAACAGAGAACAAAAAGCTCTATCGAGTGTTCCTGGTGGGGTCTGGTGCTTTTGAAACAGGTGAATGCTGTTATTTTTGGGCAAATTTAATCTGTACAATACAAAATCAACAGTGTAAAATAATTTTGTGTCATAAGTCTAATCATCACTATTCCAGCAAAGAAAAAATATATGTTGCTTATTTGTAGAGTAGTTGGGAATTAAAAAAAGCTGGAAACATTTTGTGCATTTTTCCTACACTACCAATGACCAGCTATGTCTGAGACGCTGACAAAGAGAGTATTTTTTTTTTCTTGGCTTTCTTTCAGGGGTAGTTAATGAAGATATTATTTACATTCTCACCATAATTACACAGATAATATTAAATAATTATCCAGTATTCACTGGTTTATCATGATTCACTAGCCCTTATATGCCATGGTGATTTCAAGAGGGCAGTAAATTATATTTGGCATTTTAAAAGATTAAAATTTCTACCCCACTGCCTCTCAAAATCCACCAATTCATTTTGATAAATCAACTTTAATCTGTTATGTATCAAACCAGTAGCAAGGGTAAGCATCTAACCTAAGATCTCAAGTCAGTAAGACAATTTTCTAGCAATGTTTTCAAACAACATTCTGATGACTGACATGTGAAATATATATTCACATTTATATACACCAAACATTATAAGTAATTGTTAGAAATTAAGAAAAAATAAAATCAGATAAAAGCTGTAGTATCACAAAGTACTCGGATACTTACTCCGTGTGTGTTTGCTTTGATATTCTATCTTTTAGAGAGAAGATGCTACAAAAGAAGACCCATAATTTTCTTAAAGATTTATGGTTTTCTCTTTCTCTTCATCTTGTCTCCAGTAGAAAGTCAAACTAACTGTTTCTTATATGGTAGATGATCTTTTGCTCATTAGACATAAATAACCATGGACAATAGAAAGCTTAAATCTGCAGGAACAATGATATGACAGTTTTAATATTGCTTTTCATATTTTTCAGGTTTACCATGACATATATTTCTAACTTTTTTGACAAGTCCTCAAGGATATTTGCAGTGGCAAAAAACTTAAATCAGAAGAAGCTCACTTAAGATTTATGTGTCAGCAAGTTCCAGTAATAGCATCATTCCGATTTTTTCCCACTACGTTTACCCATGAGAATCAAAATCTATTTTAGCATATGTGACCAGGAGTGAATGTATGAAATTAAAAAAAAAAAAACACAAAACCAAAAAAAAAAACCCCAAAAAACCACCAAAAAAACCAACAACAAAACTAGTTCCTAAATATAATTAAAAGTTTAGGTGAAGTGTGTGATAAAAAGAGAGGGTGTACAGAGATAAAGAGAGAATGTACAGTGATAAAATCCATACAATACTGGTGTGTGCATCAGCGTATGAAGATAACCACCAGTATAGTCATCACAGTAGTAAAATGGCCTGCATTGACAAGGGCTTTTGGCATCTTGCTGGTGGTAGAAAAATATACTTGCACACCTCTATTAAGCCTAAAAATCAGAAAAAAACAAACAAAAAACAACCAAACAAGCAAACAAAAAAATATAAACCAAACAAAACACAAAAAGCAGACAAACAAACAAACCCACCAAACCCCTAAACATGTTAACTTGCATGTTTGGAAAATGAAGGTATCCATCAACTTTTTAAAGCAAGATATCACAGTAGTTTCTGAAATACTTTATACTTGCTGTGATGTAAGAGGAGAGACTGTCAAAATGACAGAGATGCAGCATAGTGATATATGTTTTGAGATTTATACAGCTTCTGCTGTGCATTTCAAGGACCTTAAATACTAGTTTGAATTCTGGATTTCACTCAAGGTTTATTCTATGTTCAGACTGTGTAAAAATTCAGCCACAGGTTAGTATACTCATTTAAACCATATCCTGAAATCCTAGAAGTAGCCACAAGAAATACAGCTTCCTGAAGTAATCTGGCTGACCTGCATGACCCAACATCACCTAAGGAAATCTTATCTTTCTCCTAGAGCTTTTGATTTCTGATTCATTCTCAGAAAGTTCTCTCCCACCCTTTTCCATTGCTTACTCCTTCAACTCATCCACAACAGAAGCAGAAAAAAATCCACAGATTCCACACAGACAAATCTTTATTGCTCACTTAATTCCATATGCCACAGGTCTTCATGGAATCTCTGATTCTGAAGTTGAGAAAACCAAACAGTAAAGAGGAATTTCAAATAACTGCAGCTAGGTGGTTTCACTCTCTGCCCATCAAATCTTGATTCAAATGGGATGTACACAGTAATCTCAAAAGACAATCCCGTGAACTGAATTATAGATGTACTTGTTACTAAAAATTGCAGACCTTATAGAGATACCAGTTTGATAGCATACTCACTTTGCCTATCCTTCATCCTATTCTTCACTATACCAAAAGTAATAATTAATTGCCTTTCTCTTTCTGTTAGGAGCTGGGATCTCACCCACATCTCCCTCAGCTCCACCAGTGCTAGATGCCTTTTCTTCAATTTGTCCAAATGATTAACGTAACAAAGTTAAACCCAGAGCAATTTCTCTTACCCCATATTTAGCATGAGGGCTGCTGTTTCTATTTTAAACCTGATGATAGGCTTGCATGCTCAAAAGCTTGTCATCATTTTACCCAGCTACACTTAGTCTAAAAAAAAACCCCCAAAACCCCAACCCTTACTTGTCTCTAAAAATCTTCCCTCATAAGCTAACAGGAACTACTGATTCTATTTTAGAATTCACCACAAGTTAAATAACAACGCAAATCCTTGAAATGCATAGATAAGACTGTTTGTTGGTTTTTTTGTGCTTAAATATACACTAGTAACTATCAGATGTATGAAAAATTGTACATAAAAAAACCCAAACAAACCAAAAACAAGTTTGTATCTAAGGATTCTCTGTTTCTCTAGAATAAGGTTACCAGGTTAAGAAGGTTAATTGCAGATGAGATTTCAGTCCATTGTCATAGCTGAGACTTAGCTCTGGTTTTGCTTTCACAAGTTCAGACTTCATCCTGAATGAATTTCAACTTAAAATTGCCTCTGTTCTTAATAGAAAAGTGCCTCTAGAGGGTATGAGATCAAGGTTAGATCCACAATTTAGCATTGTAAAATGTGCATAACCTACAGGAAACAAAAATTTAATTTATTACTTCATTACTTAATACAGTGACAAGTATTTCATGATAAGTATGATGAATACAGAATAGGACTAAACAAGAGACAAGTGTGATATTCTATGTATGTGTTTGTTCATGCTGAATGTGAATTTAAGAATGTTTACTGTCTATCATTTTTAAAATGGAACATATGGAACAGTTTTCTGCAATTTATAAAGTAACAGCAAACGTCAGAGAATATTTGGAAAGAAATACCAAAATGTGGGATCCTGAAAATAAACTGAGTAAGCAAATAAATTAAAATTAAGAGAGGAAGACTGTAATTATTCTCTGTTAGAAGTGGGAATTAGTTTGAAATGCAACCCATAACAGAAACTTAAAATTTGTCTGTCAGCAAGTTGGCGTTGATTCATTTACTCGAATGGTGAATCTATTGCCATTTGCAATGCACCAGGGACTTCGTCTTCACCTGCTACCCCAAAAAAGCAGAGGTTTTTGACAGGCCAATTGGCATCAAATCTAAACCACTCCTGTTGCAGCAAAAGGCCATTTTATCTTGTCCTACAGCTTGTTTCTTGGGGGAAGGGACCACCCTCTACCTGCCTAAAACCTCCTTTCAGGCAGCTGTAGAGAGGGATAATGTCTCTCCTGAGTGTCCTTTTCTCCAGACTAAACAACCCCAGCTCCCTCAGCAGCTCCTCACAAGAGTTGTGCTCCAGCGCCTTCACCAGCTCCTTTGCCCTTCTCTTGACTTACTCCAGCCCCTCAATGACTTTCTTTGAGTGAGAGTGCCCAGACCTGGGTACAGGATTTGAGATGCAGCCTCACCAGTGCCAAGTGTGATCACTGTCCTGGTCCTGCTGGCCACACTATTTCTAATACAGGCCAGGATCCCATAAGTCTTATTGGCCACCTGGACACACTGTTAGCTCATGTTCAGCTGAGTGTTGACCAGCATTCTCATGTTCTTTTCTGCTGGGCAGCTTTTCTGCTGGGCACTCATTCCAAACCTGTATCATTCCATGGGATTGTTGTGACAAAGGGGCAAGATGGTCACTTGGCCTTGAACCTCACATAGTTAATTTTGGTCCATCAATCCAGCCTTTCCAGCTTCCTCTGTAGAGCCTTCCTACCCTCAAGCAGATGAAGCACATCACTTAGTGTCATCTGCAAACTGACTGAGGGTGCACTTGATCTCTTAATCCAGACCATTGATAAAGTTATTAAATAGCATTGACCGAAATATTGAGGTCTGGGTAACTCATGGCTATTCACCATCTGTGTGTAACTCCATTCACTGCCATTCTCTGGGCCCAACCATCCAGTCATTACTTAACCCAGTGAATAGTGCCTTGAACATTGAAGACTTGAACACAAGGAGTTGGGAGGGAGCACAGCCAGGACAGCTGACCAGAACTGGACAAAGGAATATTCTATATCATGCAATATCATGCTCAGTATGAAAACTAGAAGGAGCTGGCTGAGTGAGTGGTTGCTGCTTGGGAACCAGTTAGGTGCCAGTTAGCAGGAGGTGAGCAATTTTATTGTACATCACTTGTGTTTTCATTGGTTTTATTCTTCTCTCCTTATTTCCTTATTTTATTTTTAAACTGTTCCTATCTAAATCCATGTGTTTCACTTTTTTCTGCTTCTCTTCTCTGTCCTGCTGGGGCAGGGACTCTCTCTTGCAGGACTTCTTGCAATATCCCCTTCAGCTGCTTCAGGACCCAGGGTAACTGCTGCTGGTAAGACTAATCTCTGCTTACTTGATGCTCAGGAAGGTGCCTAGATCACCTTGTTCCACCTCAGACATCATCTCAGTAAGGAGGGTGCTTATGAGAACTGCTTTTCAGCTGGAGCCTGCAGGAGAACCTGGAGGGCATCACGGCCAAATAACTATGTATTGATTGAGGTAAAACACCCCAGGCTGCACTTACCAATATCTGGAAGCAGAAGGTGGTTTTCCCCTTGTCCAGTAGGGGCTGGTTCAGCGTGCCTATGAGGTTGGTACCCTGATTTTCCTTACCAACACTCTCTGGGCCCAGTCATCCAGCCCAGCACACCCATCCAAGCCATGAGCAACCAATTCCTGCAGGAGAACTCTGTGGAAAACAAGTGTCCAAGGCTTTATTAAAGTCCAGGCAGATAACATACACAGACTTTTCCTCATTCACTAAACAGGTCATTTTGTCTTAGAAGAGGATCAAGTCGGTCAATCAGGACCTGCCTTTCATAAACCCGTGCTAGCTGGGCCTGATCCCCTGTTAGTCCTGCACATGCCACGTAATGGCAGTCATGACCTGCCACCAAGTCAGGCTGATAGGTCTTTAGTTCCCTAGATCTTCCTTCTGGCCCTTCTTGGCAATGAACATCGTATTTGCCAAATCACAGTCAGCTGGGCCCTACCTGGTTAGCCAGAACTGCTGGTAAATGATGGACAATTGCTTGGTGAGCACTTTTGCCAGCTTCCTGAGTATCCTTGAGTGGATCCCATCCAACTCCATGGACTTTTGTATTTCCAAGTGGTGTAGCAGGTTGCTGAGTATTTTCCCTTGTGTTATGGAGACTGCTGTGTTCCCTGTCCCTGTCTTCCAGCTCAGATGACTGGGCATCTGGAAAACAAGTGGTCCTACTATTAAAGACTGAGGAAAATAAGGTGTTAGGTACCTCAGCCTTTTCCTCATCGTTTGTCACTATGTTTTGACTGTTTTTTTGTATCAAATAAAGGATGAAGACTTTCCTTATTCCTCCTTTTTATTGCTTATGTATTTATAGAATTCTTTTTATTCTCTTCTTATGTTGACTTATTCTCACTCTTCAACAGAATCTGTAGAACAGATAGGATATCACCTTCAGCTATTCTGGTGACCTATGTCCCGCCTACTAAATTGAGGCTCCTGTGTTTAGAAGTGAGTTTTATATATAACATCCAGTTTAACATCATTGTGATTGTTTTTTGGTCAGCTTAGATTGTGGAGCCCATCTCATCTGTATGGCCAAGAGCTGGATCTCTCACTAGACTCCACCAGCTGAGCAGACAGGATCTTCAGGAACTAAATTTCAAAAATGAAAACTGGCTCACTTGTGAGCACTTATGCTTAGTCATATGAATGAAGACATCTCAGCTTGCAATGGGAGCTTTCCCTACCAGATTCAGCTGGTAAAACTGAAGAAGAATGCTGATGAGACCTGGACTGAAACAAGTGAACAACTCAACACATGCCCATGAGGACTAATCTGTAACATCTAATGCCCTTTCTCCCTCTGCTATAATTTCCAGATTAAGCCCTGCAAGTATTTCAACTTTACATAGTTCATGAAAAAGTGTTTGTTTTCCAGGGGTGATATCAGATTCAAGGGTACTCCTAAATTCAGTGACATTGTGGGGATATATTACTTTTACTGAGCTAACTAGAAGAAAACAGCATACCTTGTTGGTTTGTATGGTTTTAATCCTTATTTATATCACATCAAAACTACAGCAGTCCTTCCATCCCAAACCTGGACTTTGTTAGAACAGAAACATGCCAAATGATAGTATGCAAAATAACACCAGATGAAACAGCTATGAGTCCAACATTTTCTATGGCTAAAGAGAGTTGAGAACAGGTTTCATGAAAATATCTCTTTTTAGGGAACAATTTACAATCATTACAAACACAAGCATTTTCCAAGATAAAGGACCATCAAGATGGTGAAGTTCACTTTATATTTATGCATTAGTAGTATCCTGGGGCATATTTATTCAGCAGAAGGCAGGTTAGGATCTTGATTGTACGATCTCTGGTTGATATTCAAAATGGTATAGAGATACGCTATTCTATAAATAACACTTAAATCAATTTTACCTTTAGGAAAACTTTTCCGTAAGAGCATCCTATGCTATCTTTTTGAGCAATTTTGTATCAAAAAGCTAATCTTATTTTATATATTGGTTTGCAAGTTACCAATGGGTGCTAAAAAACCTGAAAAAAACACACTTGGAAAAAGCTTCTGTAAAATATATTCTTTATTTACGCATATACTTTTATAGATAATATTATTTTATAGTATAGTAAATATCTAAAAAAAGAGAAATGAAAAGAAAATGCATTTCTATTTTAATATGTAGCTAGAAGGGGGTAGCACGGTTTAGTTCATGGTTGGTAGAGTTTAGCCAGGCATGTGAAGGAGAAAATTTAAATTAAATATTCATTTATATACATTAATCTTAGTTTTTTTGCTGACTTGAGTAGCCTTGTGAGGAACATCTGCTTTTTTATAAGATTCCTAATTTGAGTTGTTTCTTACTAGTGAACCCAAAACTCACAATATTAGGGGACAATCCTCCAAATAAGGCTAGAAAGAAGCAATTCCATACATGCATTAGGTACCTTGTCCATTTGAGTGAATTAGGAGGCTGTCACTATTACCTTCAACTAGGGTTTAGCAAAACCTGCAGACAAAAATACTTATACTTGATAAACAATCAGATTAGGCTGTTTAAATATAAACACAGAATTTATTCTGTCTGCTCATCCATTCGTATCTATAACACATCAAAAGAATAAATTTTCACTTCTGTATTGAAGCCACACAATATCTCCTACAAGACATGGAAATTTTTTTGGGGGGAGTAAGGACCAAAAAACTTAATCATAATTCAACACCGTTATACATGGTTAATGTATCTGCTACCCAGACTCTCACAGAGACATATACCAATGTGAGTTATATTTAGGGCGGAATAACCATAAGTGTTATATGAGTTAGAAAGCAGAACCTGGAATCACAGAATCACAAATAATTTGAATTAGAAGGAGCATCATGATGTCACAGATTCTAATGCCCACTTCAGATGTGGCCCAGTAGGGCAAAGGTTGCCAAGGCCTCATCCAGCTTGGACTTTTGAATATGTCCAAACGGGTAATTTCCCCAGCTTCTCTGGGCAGATTGCAGGCTTGATTGCCCACATGACAAAAACAAGTATCTTCTTATATATAGTCAGATTTTTAAGTATTTTTGCTTCTGCCCTACTACTAAATCTTTGAGAGGAGTCCTGCTTTATCATTTTTACATCCTCATATTGCATAGCTGTAGGTGACAATAAGACCTCCCATCACTTTTTTCTTCTCCAGCCTGCCCAGAGAAGCTGGGGAAAGATGTTAGAACCTCCTTATATGGCCCCTTACCATGTAGGTGGTCTCTGCTGGACTCACTTCAGTGTACCCATGCCTTTTTTGTAGTAGGAAACATAGCACTGAATGTTTTACTCCAGTGCTGGACGGTGACAAAGAATCATTTTCCTTGACCTGCTGGTGATACTCTTGCTAATGAATCCCAGGATGCTGCTGACCTTTGTTGCAAGGACATATTGTGAATCGTAAGAGCTAATAGTTGGAGGACTGGAAAGGCCTTAGCAATCTCTCATCATCACTCATCATATGGGCTTTGACCATGCATCAACACTCCCAGGACATCAAGTTGGGCTGGCAAATGGCTGGACACCTCCCTTAAAAGCATAGTCTCCAGTCACTATCATTTGCCACCACATTCCTGGCAGACACTTGCTTTAATCTCAGTAGACACAGGTGTTTCCATTCTGAGTACTTTCCTTCTCACCATTCCTGGGGTAATACATATTTTTTGAAGCTACACATATGCAGGTGGAGAATGAGTCCTCTGGCTACCACCATGAGGCACGTACCCTGCATTCCTTGTCATTGTCCCTGATGTTTCCTTCAGCGGGGTCTGTACCTGCAGTTTATTCCTTGCAGCTTGGGACTCAAGCTTTTGTCTCTACAGGTCTCTGCACAGACGTTCTTGATTTATGTGTGTTGTGATTTAACTGTAGTAGTCAGCTAAGTCCTGCACAGTCACCTGGTCGATCCTCCGACAAGGGACTAGGAAGGTAATAGGAAAGGCAAAGCAAGAAAAACACATGGGTTGAGCCAAAGAAATTCAAAAAGATAAAGCAAAAACTGTGATCAAGAAAAGCAGAATAAGTAATTCATTCACTGCTTCTGATGGGCAGGCAGATGTTCAGCCATTTCCAGGAAAGCAGGGCTCCATCACATGTGATGGCTATTTGGGAAGAAAAACGGTGTAGCTTGGAATGTCCCCTCCTTCCCCCAGCTTTACATGCTGAGCACAACCCCGTATGGTATGGAATATCCCCTTGATCAGTTTGGGTCATTTGTCCAGCTATGTCCCCTCCCAGCTATGTGTACCCCCATCCTCCTCACTGGTGGGGTGGTCTGGGAAGCTTAAAAGGCTGTTACTGCTTAGCAACAGCTAAAACACTGCTGTGTTATCAGCTCTGCTATTGTGTCACAAATCCAAAACATAGTTCTATACTAGCTACTGTGAAGAAAATTCACTGTATCCCAAAGAAAAAGCAGTCCAATGTGATTTTGTGATTCTGACATCACCTGTTCCCCTTCTACTGGTGCTGCAAGGAAGAAGAACTAATGTAAGAGTTATCTATTGGATGTGAAACTGCTGATGTTGTTGTTAACCCTGCAATAAAAAGAGAGGATAAAGAAGACAGTGCATATTCTAGAAATCTAACCACTCATGTCCCTATAGCAAATGGAGGTTAACTCTTAGAAAAATTGATGGGAGATCATTTAAGTCATTACAAAGGCAGTAGAAATGGCAGACAGTCAAGAGTGGCCTAGCTGGCCATAAATTGGAAGAGTTTTTTTCCCAGAGGGAACAAAAACAGGAGACACAAAAAAATCTTAAGTGTGAAGAGCTCTCCTTATTTCAATAAGATGAAGAGCTTCTCTAAAGAATACTATTGGCAAGGGAAGTATTTAGCAATGTATAGTACTACTTAAGACATATTAAGCACTTGCATTTCCTTATGATTATTCCCTTGAGATAATTTGAAGGACAAATGATCTCTTGTGGCAGGGTAGGAAGAATGTTTTCACACTGTTGTTTCTTTCTGAATGTGGCAGAAATAGAGAAACTTTTCTGTGAAGATAATTTATCAATTTTAGGAGAAAAAGGTTTACAAGTTGCAAAAGCCATCTGTCTTTGGAAGACAGATTAGTACAGAAGAAGGACACTGAAATGTGCAGCAGGGCTGAATTTCCCATTAGTGAGGGAACACAAGCAGAATCTGCTAGGTCCATTATGTATACTCAGTCATATAACGTATTTTTGTCCTGTATGTCTCTGCAGTTCTTTAAGTTCCTCAACAGTTAACTTCAATTTTAACAATATCATTATATAAATTGGAAATTAGGGATTATTAAATACCTTCTAACCTGAAAGAAAGCTGTTAACATATGGTATGGTCCACTTTCACCAAAGTACTTAAAAAGACATCCTTTCTCTCTGTGATATACAAGTACAGGTTAGAGTCCTACAGTGAATAAATTCTAGAGAAGCAGGAGGACATTCTGTTACTATAATTTGCACAACCTTTCTGAATTTTAGGTCAGGATCACCACCTCTCTTTCACTGTCACCACACTATCTCAACCCAACCCCCAATAAAGAGTGATAAGCAACTTGCAATCTATGAACCCTCAAAAAGAGTGAATCTTCTTTGTAACAGAATAGGCAGTTTTGTTATCAGTGCAGTCATATGGGTCTGCACCAATACAAATTAATTAAAAAAACACCTCTGTCCCTTGCCTTCTCTCTGAAACCTAGGACAGAGAATGTCATCAGCTGTCAAGAAAGCTGTAGTGGTCTTACTTTAGAAAGCATCCAGTCGTATTGCAAGTGAGAGTTTATCAAAACTCGAGGCCTTAGCTAATTCATCTAATAGTCATTGTGCATTATTGGGTCCTGCATATGGACATTGGTTATAAAAACTTACCTAGATGACATAAAGGAACGGCCATAGGCCACCTGAAGAAGGAGTTAGAATGTAAGTAGAAAAACTTTCAAAGGAATCCGAAGGACACTCCTGGAAGTTTTCAAATCAGTTTTACAGACAATAATGGGTTTTTTTGCAGCATGTTATTTTGTTTCTCTCTATTCAATAAAGCTAGGCAAATTTTTGCCAATAAATGTAACTCTCAACAGTTTTTTTTTTTTTTTTAAAGACAAGGTTCATCCTGGAATGTCTAAGCATAGATGTACAGAAATACAGATTTCTCGAATTGTGACATTGGAAAGACACTTGAATGCCTGTGGACAACAACTGATAACAGATGACATGAATTAATGCAAATAAAATTGTCAAATGAAAACCGAACTTTTTTTTCTTTTGCTTTTTTTAATTTAGTGGGGATTTTGTTTCATCTATTTATTTTTTTATCATATTGTTTATTGATGTGGTCTGTTTTAATGGCCATCAAGAATGCTGTCAAAGGGCTTGTACAACAAAGCCTTTTGGAGACATTGAACATACAGTCCTGAGAAAATTTCAGCAGATATATTGTTGCTCCCTTTCTATGTTAGCATGATAAACTGCTGAACAGCCATAATTTTGCATTTTATCAGTTCATTTGTCCTGAAAAGGTTTTTTTTTTTGTGGGTGTTTTTTTTTTTTTGTTTTGTTTTTTTTTTTCATTTATTATCTTAATACAAAAGGCAAATACTTTTTTTCCTCATTGTGTCTTAATGCTTTTCTAGGCATAACTTTTGTGCTCAGGGTCTGGATACACTCCATGTTATTGTTGAACTTGCAAGTGTGAGCCTTTCTCAGAGGTGGAAGTTTCTGCTTTTTTCATCCAAATTGGCATTGGACCTCCTGACATGTTTATCGTATATGTCAGTCGGGTTCGCTAGACATTCACACAAAATACTTTTTATTCTTGCTTGAAAAGAGTCCCAACAATACTGAGAAGGTGATGTAACCATAGAATGCTGCCAAAATGAAATTTGTCTGCTAGTCAAGCATGCATTTAAAAAGAAATATGACTGCAAAGTCCACAAAACTTTTCTTTTAAAGTGATTGAAAATTAAAATCTCTCCAACAGATGGAAAAGTGGGACCACCTGGAAATAGGCCAGAAACAATTTTCGTTTTGCATTTAAGCTTTTTTGGAAGTATGCCAGCAAACCAAATCCAGCATCTGTTCCTGCAGCTGCTACATAGGGAAACAATAATTCCTCAGGCTAACAGTTGCACAACAACAAATATCAAAGTAACTCAATTGATGAGCGATCAGTAAGGGAAAGGAGAATCCTTAATCGTTACCCTTATGATCTGTGAACTGAAATAAAGATAAAGACGGTGAATTTAAGGAGATCTGATTTAACGCAAATCTCAATATCGATAGAATAAAATTGTGCATTCTCGAAGAATATATTCCTACTTTTATTCAAAAAGACACAGGTGTATATGTGCAAAGTACTTAGCATGAGTGGAAAAGTTATGTTTCATCAATCACTCCATCTTCCTTGTAAATCATTCCAAATCCCATAGAGTGCCTTTTAATATTGGTCTTGACACAGAGCTCAGTACCCTAGAAAGCAAAGCTCTGCCTACAAGATGTTTTGATATTCTCCTTTGGTTTGATAAGAGCGGTAAGCTGTTTTCTGTAAACTGACTCAAAAAACCTTTAACTATATTATAGAGAGGATCAGTGTGAAGGTTGGAGTGAGACAAGATCCTTATTTTATAGACAGGACAATTCAGAGAGAAATGCGATAATAAGGAGCTAGTAGCTCCTGCGTCTTTATTAGTAAATTTCTCCTTCCTTCCTTCCTTGTTACACTCAAAAACTTGCTAAGAATAAAAAGGAACACTTTTGCTAAGAGTAAAATCCTTCTATGTGGAACACATAATTTTTTAGTAGTCTAATTAAGGTCTTAGAGTCTAATCAAATGGAGTTATTATTATTAGAGTTACACTGAAGCTAACACGTTCAGTAATATGCAAATACATTCACATTATATCCACTTTTCCTCTGGTGTTATGTTTATACTTCCTTTGAGTCCTAAGGTCTACATCTTTGGTTTTCAAGAAAAAATTGTCCAGGGAGTAATGAAAAGTCACTAGTGTCCTGAGGTCCTTGCTCAGGAAAATATGCTGTTGAGGGTAGCAATTTATTCCTCCTAGGTCTTGGGTCCCATTTTAAATTGATAAAATTTTTAATACATATATGTTTATGCATGAGATAGTGGTATGAAAAGAAAGAGCTCGATAACAGCTTTTAAGAGAACTGAAACTTCTAGAATAAATGAGTGGGTCATACTGTCTGAGATATATATGGGATCTCTTCTTGATGCATTCTAAATACAGTAATTCTCATTTTCATTTAATCCATGTGTCCTTTCCCATTTTAGAGTTTTGATGGCATGTCCTATTCTGTGTGTCATTTTTTTTGTCACACCTTATTTTTTGTTTTTCTTATGATATCTTACAAAGTTGCTTTACAAATATTTCAAACGTTTTCAGATCTGTTTAATTTTAAAAGGTAGTCATTAAAAATTTTAGACCCCTTCTATCCAGTTTCCTGCAGCACTTTTGCAAGCTTGGCATCACTGTTGCTGTCAATGAGTAAGGCACAAATGGGAAGCAAACTCATTTGAGCACCATCTTGGCTCAGGGATGGAATGCTGACAGCCTCCTGTTCTTGCCTTTAGTTCACTGAACAGTAACTCAGCCACAATCCATGACTGAGAAATAAATTTTCACCTTCCTTTATTCAACACTGTCCTAAACAGGCTACACAGGCACGGTCCTCAGATTAAGTCAGCCTAAATGAAGAAATTGAAGCCTATTATTTCCCCCACACATAACAAAACAAGGATCGCACTGTTGTAGAATAACTTTGCATTTTATCTACAACAAAAATACTTTGATGATGAAAGTATTTCCACTTTCTACATTCCTAAAGGGGACATGAGCAGCTGGTCCACTTTCACAAGAGAACTGAGAAGAAAACAAAATCATCAAATGGAAAATGCCGTTGCTTTAAGGGCAAGTTGCTGAGATCATGTGTTTTGTTTGATTTGAAGAAGAAAAGGCTGAGGGATGACTTCATCATAGACTGCAACTTCCTCAATGTAGACAGTGGAGGGGAGGTTCTGATCTTTTTTCTTTGTTGAACCCTGATAGGACAAGAGGAAATGTAATGAAGCTGCATCAGAGGAAGTTCAGATAGGACACTAGGTAAGCTTTCTTCACCCACAGGATTGTCATTCACTGGAACAGCTATCCAGGGAAGTTGTCATGGAACTGAGCCTTTCAAAGTTCAGGGAGCATCTGGATGTTGTTCATAGCCATGTAGTTTAGTTTTAGGTGGTTCTGAGAGAAGTGGGGGGATGGACTTGACGTTTCTTATGGGTCCCTTCGGATGAGATATTCTATTCTTCTCTTCTCCCAAAGGGGAGAAACTTATCATGGAGAAGAGCTGCAATATTATGAGTAATAATAATATTATTACCCCTGGTGATTAGGGTATGAAACATGTCTTTTTGAATATTGTCATTTTTTTCCACTGACAGCTGTCTTTGGTCAGGTCTGTAGAAAGTAAAAAAAAAAAAATCTTTCTGTCAAACAATGACATTGATATTTGTTTTCATCTTTCTTTCTTTCTTTCTTTTTTCCTCTTCTTTCTTTCCTTCTTATTTTTTTTTTTTTTTAATCCAGAAATCTTTCTCTCAGATTCCTTCCTTCCCAACATTTGCCTCATAATCTGTAGATTATGGAACCATAGGGCAAGTGTGACATATAAAACAAAGGCTTAAATTTAGGACCTTCAGTTTACAGCCTCGTATATTAAAAAAACTGTTTGTAAAAAAATCCACCTTATCAAAAAATCAGTTGAAACTGTTATTTTTCCAGATGCATGTAAGTTCAGATTTTAGCAATTCAGATTCAGTCAACAACTCCCCAAAGGACTAAAATTAATTCCACCATGACAATCTTTTACTACTGATATCCTAAAATTTCAACATTGTTCCTCCTTTTTGATTCAGAAACACACTTTATTGATGGTGTAGCTATTAAATAAATCAGAGTATTATTTTTTCTGTGAAGGTACATATCATGGGCAACATGTTTCTTGTGTTATTTTCAAGGAAATATTAAATATGAAATGTGTACCTTATAATAAAAACTGATTTCACTGCTTTAAAAACAAAAAATCAAATATTTTAATTCTTAAAAATTTGTCTCACATTTTACCTGTTCCAAGCATTATTATTTTTTTAAAAAGTAACTATTAAGCTAGGAAATATTCTTCCTTAATATCCTTAAAAAAATAACAATATTTTCTGTATTAAATGGTTTTGACATTATTTTTTCTTATGCAGGTAGTGGTTTTAGCCACACATGACTAGGAAATATTTCCTTGGCAGTTCCAGAAAAATGATAACATTTTAGAAAGAAGAGAATTAACTGGTAATTTCTTAATAAAAATTTTCTTCTTCTACATAAGAATTAGTCACAAAATGAAATTTAATTTTAAGATTATAGCTTATTAGGATAAGTGTTCATATTTTACATCTTCTATTTCCTAGAATTTAAAGCAATGAGGTAGTCAGTTTGACATTACTAAGAAAAAGGTTGTAATTCTTGTTTTTATAGGAATTTTATTAATTTCAATAAAAAAGCAAGATGGTTAAATTACCACAAAAAATCTATTGGAATATAGACTTGTTAAGGCTTTCTTTTAATAAGTCTTAATAAATTAATTTTTTTCTTAAACAACTAAGTATTACCAAAAGTATAGCAGTTTCAAATGTTGGAAGAAAGATTTTGTTCAGGCATTAAAAGCGAAAAGAAAATCCTATTTTACATCACTGACTTCTTTATCTGGATAAATAATAAAATATTGGTTTTTGCCTGCTGTACAATACAAGCAGCATTCTTCAGATTGGTTGTAGACACAAAGAGCAGATGTTTGATTTAAAACAAGGATGTAATGCCATGCCATAGCAAAAGGAGGGTGGCTTAAGAAAATGACAGCACTAACGTTCTGCTACCTTACACTAATGAGAGTTGGCAACATAACAGTGTATGTCATTATAAGCTGTCATCATGAAAAATTATAAGAGACACCAGCTTGCCAGAGCTGTTACATTTACTGAGGCCCTTGTATTTAAGTTTTGTTCTGCTTGCAGAAGGGAAAAAAACCAAAACAAACAAACAAAAAAAAACAACAACAAAAAAAAAACAACAACAAAAAAACCCACAAGTTAGAATAGTCTTCCTTCTTAAAAGGAAAATTTTTCTCCTAGACTTTTTCTGCTTCTTATACATAAACTCGTTGCAGAGCTCATACACTAAACAAAAACATTAGATTTTCTGGCATTAAGTGGACAAGATGATCATTTAAGTTTTCATGTGAAAAAAATTCTTACAAAAAATGCAAAATTTAAATGGTGTCCTCAACAGTATACTAGGGAGCATTTTTGAAAAAATGTATAAATTAGGTCTAGATTTGTTAACTGTAGAACTGGAAGAAAACCAAAAATATCAAACACAGATTAACCTGAGCTAATTAATCCTGTTGCAAAAGGCTTCTGAGACAAAGCTATTCTCTCTGTCGTGGCATTATGCCACCTGAGCACCCTTCCTCACTTGGTGATTATGGGGATATTTCTAGAATAGTGTTGTAAAATTATCCCTATTTTAAGATATTTAGAACTAACAGAGAGAAATTCAGAATAAGAATGCAGAAATCTGTTTTACTTCCAAATGACCATTGTTACTCAGGGGTCTGTATTGGGAATGGTACATTTCAATGCCTTTATTAATGACATGGATAGCGGGATTGAGTGCACCCTCAGCAAGTTTGCAGATGACACTGAGTGGTGCAGTTCATATGTTTGAAGGAAGAGATGTTATATAGAGGGACCTTGAAAAGCTTGGTGAGTGGGCCCAGATGAGCTTCATGAGGCTTAGCAAGGTCAAGTGCAAGGTCCTGCACCTGGGTCAGCAGAACCACCAGTATCAATACAGGATGAATGGATAGATAACAGCCCTGCAGAAAGGATTTGGGTGTAGTGGTAGATGAAAGTTTGAACTTCAGCTGTCAGTGTGCACTTACAGATATAAAAAAAACTACATCCTGGGTTGTAAGAAAACCCAACAATGCCAGCATTTTGAGGGAGGTGATTCTTTCCCTTTACTCTCATGACATCCTCATGTGGATAACTGCTATAAGAAAGCCAAAGACCTGCTACAGAAGGTCTAGGGGAAGGCCAGAGAAATTATCATAAGGCTGGAACATATCTGATATGAAAAACAGATTGAGAGAGTTTGGGCTGTTAATAAGGAGAAGGTTCCAGAGACACCTGATTGTGGGTTTTCAATACTGGAAGGGGGTTTACAAGAATGACACAGAAAGACTTTTTAATAGGGCCTGTAGTGAGAAGACAAAGGCAAACAGTGCTAAAGTGAAAGAGATTCAGGTTATATATAAGGAAAAATATTTTAAATGTGAGACTGGTGATATCCTGGAACATGATTCCCAGAGAAGCTGTGGCAAGTGGAAGTGTTCAAAACCAGACCGGGTGGGGCCCTGAGCAGCCTGGTCAGGAAAGATGTCCCTGCCCACAGCAGGGGTATTCAAACTGGATGACTGTTAAACTCCCTTCCTACCCAAGCCATTCTGTGAGGCTATGATCCATACTTATTTCTTGTGTGTCAACTATTGCACTAAAACACACAGAAAAGGAGAATGACTTCATGCTGTGATTTGTTCCATTAAGTCTTTATATAAAGTTTGTAACACACATCAGAAGGAAAAGGAGTCTGAGATCTTAATATTGTCATAATCTTAGTGCTGAACACTTTTTAAGGTGTATTCCTTCTGATGGAAAAATAAGCTCGCTTACAAGCTTTTCTCGATTATAAGGAGAAAAACATTGAAAATTAGAAAAAAAGATACAATGCTGGACAAATGAAGGTAATTACTTTCAGATTTAAAAAATATTCTAGGTAAAACATATTTGGAGAGATAATCCAAGGATTAGTGCAATTTATGAATACCTGTGCCTCAGTGACTGACATTTCAAAGGATATCTTTTTCAAGCTCAGTAGGAAATGAAAAGCAGTAACTGATTTACTATGACATGTGTATAAAAATCCTTACATATGACTGTGGAAAATAGCTACCAGATGTATTAAAAAATCCAAAAAACAAAAACCAAACTGAAAACTGAAATAAACTGAAAATATAACAAGATATAATGTGATACGAAGGACTTACCTGTCAAGTAGTATTCAGTGTACTGTCACTTACATAACCACATTTCCCTTGATATTTTATATGGCAACAAGAAAAAGCTCCAAAATCTGTGCAAGCGCAGTATGCATCACAATGCTTAGTCTAATTGATCTCTTCTTAACTTTTTTAATCTCAGACACACAAAGATGAGCTTTTGCATCTTATTATTAGACCAGGATAATAAAAGTGATTTTTATCCCTGGCTTATTTATGTGTCACCCATGTGACAAAGCCTACACATCATTTTAGCAAAGAAATTAAAAACTGTAGTTAATAGTTCTAACAACACCCTAAGATTGGTGGCAAAGAGTTTCTGTGACTTTTGTAAAAAATTCAAGTGGGATTAATTTTGCCTAACTTTAAATAGCCACAGTATAGATGGGTCCATGTCTGAGAGAGAAATCTAGTATTTTCAGTAAGAGAAGAAAAATAAGAAGTTTATGCGAGCTCTTGTTAGTTAGAAATTACTTGTGCTCTGAAAGTGACGGTTTCGTTCTTTTGATTATAAGGAGAGTGAAGGCACTTAGCTCATATGGAGGATGAATAAAGAAAGCACTTGAAGTAAAAATGCTTTTCTTAAATTTGTCTTCATTACTGCAGAAAGCATTGAATTATTTGCTTAACACAGAAGATAAAAAGGAAGATATGTCTCATCCTCTAAACCATTGTAACTGTGCTTGTAACAGTCCCACTGAAACCCTGAACATCTTGCTTAGCTGAGTGCAAAAATATTGATAAAACAAAGTAAATCCCCATAAGCACATCAAATCCAGGAACTTTACATTATTTAAATCTCCTATCATGCCAGGGAAAAATCCTGAAAATCACTGCCTTTCTGTAAAAAAAGTATGATGTGTCATTAAATTAAGCTATGATAGTAAGGATTTGGAGAAGACCAGAAGCATATCTCTTTAATAAGCTTCTTAATAAGCATGCATAATGAAGTGAAAGGCAGAAAAAGTATGTACTGTTTCATGTAGATTACTCTGAAAATGAATTCTGTGCCTATTTTATTGATGCATATTTATAATTCTTATTTATTGCAGTAAAAAAACTCTGTGTGTGTATATGTATATGTATTTAAATTACGTAGATAAATAAATGCCTTGTCTGTAAGTAAAGGAATATCTATGCTCACATTCTTCATAAAATTCATGTCTAATTGAAGAAAAGCATTCAATTCAAGTGGTGTAATAGAAACAGAATCATAGTTTTCAAATTTAGCTGAACAAACTTTTAAATATTTGAACCAATATTTATGAGAAGCAGCAGGTTTGTTTAAGCATGTAGAGAATTTGAAGGTTTAGATATTTATATGTGAGGAAGAGAAAACAAAAAGCAGCTAAGTAAGAGATCCACTCTAATTAAAATAACTTTTTTCCCAAGTAAGTGAAATAAAAAAATCATTGTGAAAATTAGCTTAGTTCTAATTTATCATATAAAAGGGTTTTTATTGTTATGGTTTGGTTATTTTTTTTTTGTTTGTTTGTTTGGTTTTTTCTTTTTTTCTTTTTCCACTTGATTGTCCTTTTTGCTTCTGTCTCAACAGGAAAATATGTCACTTGATCATGTTAACAGGATCAGCAAGCTGAGTTTTCTCCAGTGAAATAAAAATGTAACATCTGGGTCCCAAACAGCACTTTCTTTAAATGTCTGAAGACACCAAGCACTTTTGAAACTTCAACAAGACTCCCAAACATACCAAGAAGACAGGACAGATGGAAAGGAGTCACAGTTACAGGCATTGCTCCTCTGCTATTGCCCTATAGACTGAACAAGACATAATTTGGCCTTCTGTAGCCTGAGGCATCAGACATAACTTATCTCTCTGTGACAGAAGGCGGGTTCAGAAAAAAACAGAGCTCAGATAACCAAAGAGGATTATTGGACAGATTTGACTAGAAAGAGAAAAGAATCAACATAGTTGACTTCTGAGAATAAGTAGTGTAGTTCTCAAGTCAAAAGAAAATACTGTGCAAAATATTAGATTATTTTACTGCAGCAAAACAGGGTCCCCTTTGTTCTGCCTTCTAGACTTGGAAGAGCTGAGCTCTTTATGATCCCTGACCTACTGCACTACCATAGCTCATGAATGTAAACAACCCTCAATCTGGAAAATACTCAGTGGGAGACGGAAAAAAAGTTAACTGGAGGCTTTTGGAGTTTCAAAACTCTCATCAGAATGTGCAACAGCACTTAGTGAGGATGACACTGTTTCAGTTTCTGCAAATTTTTGGTTAACACCAGTATCTGAAAATTTTAAGGTCTTTGAATATTTGATTAGACACTAATTTTCCCTGTGTTACTTATTACAAATGTTTCTGTGTTACTTATTATAAATGTTTTTATCAACACTTTTTTTCTTTTTTTTTCCTCCCTTTGGTTGGGTTATTTTTCTATAGCATTTAGCAGTAGTTATAATTTGCTTTCTTAGACAGTCGATAAAATATACTCAGTCACTGGCTGTTTTTCTAGTCTTTGCAATGGAGGCAAAACAGCTTCCTTGGTCATGAGCTCAGCTTTCAAAGATTTTTTATTATACTTTTTTTCCTGAATATAGTTTATATCGGCCTCTGGTTGGAGTAAACTTAAGCAATGTATTTTACCTATTTACTCTCCATCATTTACTATTTTTATTTCAATGCTACTGCAAAAACTTGTGACAAAGACCAGTTTGTGAACCTGTGCACAATGATAGAAATTAAACAAGGTACGTGATTTTATTCAGAATAATAAACCAATTGTCTTCTGATGCAATGATCATTATTCTTACGGGAATTTCTGTGGAGCTTCTTCCTTTTTCACAGTTTTTACTTCCTTTTTTATTTTTCATGTCCTATTTGTAGACTAGAAACAGGTCAATTGTCTTATGCTGTGCTATGTATCAAAAATACTCTGCCTAAACTAGGAGATAAAGGAGGTTTTGAAAGCCCTTCAGATCACTAAGATGGTGTGGCTCATATCTAAACATCTACAATGCACAGCAGCATCTCAGCTGTCAACCACAGATGAAACCATGTCTGGGACACTGCTAGTTTTTCATGGACCATAATGGCACCAGTGTCCATGCCAATAATTTGTTAAAATCAACAGCCATGTGCCAGTGCTTAGACTGTGACCTGGCCTTTTTAATTCACAGATGCAACTGGAACGTACCACCATATGTGCTTTCCTGTGAACCCAGTGTATCTTGGTTTCTTAATACTTTTGATTCAATAAAGCCCTAGAATGGATAATGCACCTGTTCATGGTACTCAAAATAATCCTTAACCACAAAGATTTTCTCAATTATTAATTATTATGGCTATTAGTTATCTCAAATTTATATAAGACCTTTTCAATTTTCACATTTTTTTTCCCTTTAGGCCTGAAGACTTTATAATTTATTCTTTTTCGTTTCTTAGATTTAAATCCTCTCTTTTTTTTCTCATTCCTTGTGTATTATGGATTTATAGTTCAATTCCTCTTCCAGAATTAGCAGAACTATCAAAAACATGAACTTATTTACTAGTGAATGGATGCTTGTCAGAAATTAACTTCCAGCTGTCTTCCTTTCTATTGGCACCCGCTCCTAACTTAAAGAAGTGCTTTTTCATATATTTCAGATTATCCGTGATTTATCTAAAAAATTGAAATTTTTTGAGTTGCTAAACTTATCCCTCAAATTTCCTTGAGTCTTATGTTTATATGTTGAAGGTCTTGGTTGTTTGTCTGCTTTGTGTTGGTTTTGGTTGGTTGGTTGGTTGTTCGTTTGTTTGTTTCATTCTATCTTTTAAGGCTTCATTTTCAAATGAAGTCTTAAGGTGGAAGAGGATTTAAAACCCCTGTGAGAACGTAATTGAATGCAATGTGAAAGAAAGCAATACTATTTTATGCATAAAAACGTAAAGAGAAGGAAATTGAGCCAGAATTAAAAAAAAAAAACAACTCTACTGTGTACAAGACAGTTGCTGGCTCAAGACAAAGACATTTGTGTAAAACAAGATCAAGAGTCAGGTTGCCTCAAAGATTGGTGTTATGATGCAATTTGCTGAAAGAGAAGGTGCCATTCCTATGGTATTTTCTCTGAGGAGCAGAGGAAGAGGAATGAGACAAATACCTATTGTGGGGATTTTGTGCTTGTTTACTTTTTGTTTTCCCCAGACAATTATACATCTCCTATTGTCTATGTAGTGACACCCCAGAAATTGGACTGGTAGATACCTCCTACATATCGGTGGCATTCCTGTTCCTTTATGTACATTGTGGTATAACATTATACCTTGTATATAATTTTGGCAGCTGTAACTATTCACTAGCTTAGCTTGATAGGATTTTTCATATAGTCAGGTTAACTTCAAATACTTTATTTATAAATGGTGACCACATTAGCAAAGGAACTTTAATTCTGTGCCAAAACACTGTCACTAAATCCTGTCTTGCCACCATATCTGAACCTGTTTCAAGCTTAGGATGAGAAAAAAATATATCTATTTTTTTGTTATAGCTATGTCTCCATTCTTTGCTGGTTTATTTGTTTTCTTAAGGTGGAAGTTTTATGTCTTTTGATTCGGTAAGGCCATAGTGAAACACTTTGTTCCACTGGGAAGAGATTGTCCTCTTGAGACTTGCACTCACTTTTAGCCTGCAGAGCTACGAGATACTGGACTGTAAAGCTGTGACATTTTTATGAATAGAAACACTATTTTAAGTCCTTTAAAGATATTTCTGTGGCTCCCTCTGGGCACTATACAGTCAAACTGAAATTCAAAAATAGATCAAATTAAATTTTTAAAGACTGAAACTTTTGCAATTTCTTTGCTTATGCTGAGAAAACAGAGTGTCAGACCGTAAATATGCGTGGGAAATGGGCATCTCAGCTGTACCAAAATAAAAAGAGAAATAAAGAAAATAATTTTTAAAAAACTACTTGCTTTAAAATCTATCCTGAATGCCAGGGTACCTATAGTTCTTAAATTAATTTATATTGGAGTAAATATATATAAATATTTCTTTTTCTTCCAATACAGGTTAAACCCTCCCCACTAATCTCTTTTCCAAATTAAAAAAAATCCATTTGCACAAAGAACCAAAAAATTACCCTAAAAGTGGCTATTCTTTAAATATCATGGTGTTGGGGTGACCCTGACTGGACAACAGGTGCCCACCGAAGCCACTCTATCACTCCCCTCCTCAGCTGGATTATGGAGAGAAGATAGCAAAAGACTTGGGAGTCAAGATAGAACAGGGAGACATCACCCACCGGTTACTCTCACAGGCAAAACAGATTCAATTTAGTGAAATTAGTTCAACTGATCACTAATCAAAATCAGAGTAGATCAGGAGAAAAGAAAAATTAGGTTTTAAAACTTTACCCCTGCTCCTGCTTTCTTCCTGGGTTTAACTTTACTCACTATTTTCTCTATCTCCGCCCCTGCCCTGAAGTGAAAGGAGATCAGAAATGGAGGTTTTAATCAGTTTGTCCATTGCATATTTCTTCTCCTTCCTCCTCAGGAGGGGGACTCCTCACATTCTTTCTCTGCTTTGGTGTGGGATCCCTACCATGATAGACAATCCACCAAAAACTTCTCCGCTGTAAGTCCTTCCCAAGGGCTGCAGTTCTTCATGATCTGCTCCAGAGTGAATCCTTTCCTAATTTTCCAATAGAACTCAGTATTTGCCCCTACTGTTTGGATTAAAATTGAATAATGTAGCTAAAGCATTAATTTACTTCTATGTTAAGAATTGTACAGGCTAAATAAGTTACATACATTGATAATGTAACATTTGAAACACACAAAGTTCTCTTCTCTTCTCTTCTCTTCTCTTCTCTTCTCTTCTCTTCTCTTCTCTTCTCTTCTCTTCTCTTGTCTTCTCTTCTCTTCTCTTCTCTTCTCTTCTCTTCTCTTTTCTCTTCTCTTCTCATTTATTTAGTGGAGAGGTAAATGATATAGAGAAAACATAATCTGCCCATAATGTCTTCATTAACATCTGCTTCTATGTACCTTTTGAAAGAAACCTAATATCTAAAATTTCAGCACGAACCTTGCATGTATGCATACCATGGTCATTCTTTACACCCCTGTATTCCTCCTCTGTATCGCAGCTCCAGACATCTTCCCTGTATTCCTGCTTTCTGTTAAAGTCATAAATGTATTTGCTTCTGGTCAGACTTTTTTTTTAGTCTAATTATAACATCTGAGTTTTAACATTCCTTATTGTGAACTATTTGTAAGAATTTGCTGTTATACCTATGAGTAAAAAAATCCAAAGCAAAATTTTGAAAAACTGTCACTTGTATTTACTAATACAGGTAGAAAAGCTACACTTGGTCTGTTCTCTAATGATGACATGTTTATGCAGCATACATTAAATAAAAATTTAAAATACAGGTAATACTTATTCACTCAGGATGAGCCACCAATGCTATCTGTATTTAATATAAGCAAATATAAATTATTATGTAATACATTCTAAGATTGGAGTTGATAGCCCCTAAGAACTGTACTAGAATTCTTTCTTACACAGTGGGAACTGGAACAGGAAAAAAAAAAAAAGAATGAACAAAGAAAATTCTTTTGATTCTTTTGAACACTATAAGCTACAGAATGTGCTGGATGAAAAATAATTATATAATTTCTTCTTCTTTTTTTTTTCTTAACATATCTCTTAGTGCTTCTAACAGCTATTCAACAACAGATACACATATAAAAATACATTACAATTCATTGCATTTCCAATAATTGTTCAGAGTTTTTATTCTCATGCAGTCCATAAAAGGCTTATTTTGCAATGCTGTTTCTCTCAGAGGAAAGGGAAGCAAAAGCAATCAATTAAAGAGACTTTAAATTCTTAGCAACTCTTACAAAATAAACTAGCAAGTTACCATAAAAATGGTAAAAATAAAAAATATCCATTTTAATGTTCATAAAATCTGAGCCTGAATTTCTTTCCCTTCATGCAGGATTATGCTATTTCCCCCTTGGATTTAAAACCCATTGAAATCAATGGGAAACTTGATAAGGTTTGGCTCAGGTTCTCTTTATGAACATAATAGCACTAAGATTTTGTGGCTTTTGCACAAAAAGTAATAAAAATAGGTTTTGAATTTGTTTTACAAAATTACCCAAAAGCCCATCATCCGATCCATGAAAAATCAATGGTTAAATCCTCTAACAACAATCTTACTAACTGCTTTTGAGCCCATACGACATCGACCTACACAGTGAGCCAAATGTGGGTTGAGCAAATAAATGTGGGTCAAACAAATTGAGAGTATCCAAGTCAATTCTACCAGCTGAGGAGCTGGCTCAGTATCTTGCAGTAGTGTTGAAGTGCAAGAGGGGCTAGACATGTATTCACTTAAAATTATTTTTGCTTCTGCCTGAACTGTTCTTACCCTACATAATAGCAGTAAACCCAGTTTTAGTGATTTTGTTTATTGGTAAAGAAAGAAGTTGTCTTTTACAATAAATGTAGTTTTGATGAGTGCATTGTCTTGGTAATTCACTTTCTTATTTGATGCATTAGCCTACTGGTACCTGACAGTAATGGGAAATGCTATGTCTCACTTGATATGTTCTTTCCACTCTAATTTTGGACCCTTGAAGCTGGAAACACTCTCAAATGCTTTTAAGGTTAACAGCTGTTCATATTTTCTTTTCTCTCATCTTAAAAGGCCATAACACACTCAGGAGCAGGGCTGTGAGTTCACTGACATTACTACTCACTTTGCAGGATGTGCTGACCTCCATCGGAGTCACTCTGTTCTTAAGCTTCTTCCCTTCTGAGATAAGGATTGGTCTTGCAAGTACCAGCAAGATGCACTTTCATGTGACATGCATTTTTGACATTTCCCTCCTCAGGCAGTCCTTTTTTTCAGTCTCTCACTTTAATTCAAGGTGTCTTTTCAAGAGCCAGAAGGGCTGGTTGACACTTCTGTTTACACCTTTCTCTATTTTTGGAACTTAACCACATTATGTGATTTTGAAATGCATATTTAAACTAGTCTGCATCAAAGATTGTGATATCTTCAGAAGGTGCGAAAACTTCCGAGAAATGGTTCTGGTTTCTTTGAATTATTTTCAGACACATTGTCATCTCTACTTTCACTTCTTAGCACTCACTGATACAAAATTGTCTTAGAATCAATGCATAAGAGAGCTGTGCAGAAAGACTCCAGAGTGAAATCTCAGGTACTCCTTGAAAACTTATTCTGAGGAGCATGCAGAGTCTACACAAGGATTAATCAGACATTTGCAAAAAAGGGCCATGCCAAAATTTCATGCAATGGAAGCATGCTCAGCTACTGTATGGCAATCTGTACTCAGCCACTGCAGTGACAGAAAAGTTTATTGCTCAGGTACCGTTAGCAGGCTGATGTAGAGAGACTTCTCTCTCTGCAGATGTACCACTGCTCTTCAAGCAAGGCTATCACTGTACAGACAGATGAGGAAGGGCACCTCTCACATGTGGCTTTTCCCATTGGACATTTACATTTTTTAATAATGTAACTTTTAATCTGAGTAAACTAATCAAAATTCTATGACCTTTCTCCGTAACCATTTAAATATCTTTTATATTACTTATACTGGGAGTTGTTTTTTGCTTGGCCTGTATACAGATACAGATCTATCTCCAATGGCACTACTCTGTGCAGTACATATCATCATGGATCATTTAATAAGGTCTTATATTTCACCATATTCCCCTTTTAGACCAAACCAGAATCTTGCTGGATACTGGAGTTTGTTCTGACTGGGGAAGAAGTCTTTTTCTTCCATTCAGGACTCTCCTGGGGAACAGAAGGTGGAGCAATTCCCCTAATACAAAAGGCTAGCATTAATTAACCTTGTGATCTGAAAATATGTGAAACAGATTCTTTTCCTGCACAAAGAAAGCCAGATTCCTTGGAATTAAAACCAATCAAGTAGTACTAGTGAATCTAACATCTTTCAAGTATTAAACACTGTTATGCACAAGCTTTTGTTCATTGACATTCAAAATTTATTGTTCTATGGCTTTCTCATAAACTGTTTATAAATTGATTTCTTGGACTTTATACAGTATTATTTGAACTTCAATGATACATCATTGAAATTTCTGCTTTATAACATAAACCAAGTAATGAACAGCAAACAGCTTATGGAAAATGAAAACATGAAACTAGAACAAGTAAGTAAGTTAAATATTTAGAATTTTAAAGCATCTGATTATCACCAGAATATTCATGACAGCTCTGTTCTAGCTAATACTTACTTGCATGCATACTAATAGACATAATTGCCTTTATTATTTGATAAGTTTGACTTCTATGGGTAGATTACAATATCTTTCTTTGTCTCCCATATCATCTGATCTCACATTTTTTTAGTTACGCATATACTACCTTTTATAGTCACACATAAACCTGTATGTATCAATATTTCTCTTCTGTCATATCTCCTTTCTAATCTTCCTTTGCTTAAGGAGATCATTTGTTACTTCCTCTCTGCAGTCTTAAACAGGTAGAAGTTTTCCTTTCAATTTTTTGCTTTCCGAGGATTGAGATTCCCAATTTCTTTGTTCCGACTGAATATAGAAGGAAACTGCTTTTGGCCTATCCTGCAATTTCTCTTCAGTAAGATGACTGTTTAGATGATGACTTTCATTTCTTTGTTTTATGGGTGTCATTTCTTCCAAAACAAAGAGCTGTTGGTTAAAGAAAGAAGAAATATTAGGTAATGTCATGCAGTGAAACCTTTAAAATACATGACCACATTTCTATCATATGTTAATTTTAACAAGTGATGGCAAAAAGATTAATCAGCTCCATCCCTACAGGAGTCCAAGACATGTATTTTTGAGCTAATAGCTTCCAAAAGGACAAGAAACTTTTTCCTATTGCAAAAATAATGAATGTTGTAGACTTCAGGAAAGTCACAAGTGTGACTTTCTATATACCGGCCTAACAGCATCCGAATAAAATACACAGGATTGCTTGTTTCTGTGGCTATCTGATATTCTGGTTCACAAGATGAAAAAAGTAAACTTTTAGATTTTTCCTTCTTTTTGTGAAGACCCATCTCATTTTTCAGTAGGAGAAAAAAAGGCTTCTTAATTCATGGTGGTAATTCATTTGACCAGTTCTATCTACTTCAAAATGGCATAAGACTAAAATGCAAGCTATAACATAATGGACTCTTACTATCAACAACACTGAAGGCTTGCTGAAACAGGATGAGTCCCATTTTGTGATCAGATAATGCATAAGTACAGAAGTACTATCTCTAACTTCTCTAGGAAAAAAAAATAGTTTTTGTAATGTTTTGTCAGTTGCTTTTTTTTTTTTAAGTGCTCAGCACTTCCTATCCACCATATTTTTCAATATGTTCTCAAATTTTTTCTCAAACCAGTGGTGCTGGCAGAACAGCTCTGAGGACGTAGTCCCCAAGGTAGGGATACAAGAATAAGGTTGCAGTATTTCTCCTTGGAAAGTGAATATGTGGCAGGAGTAGATTTCACTAGAATGGACTGGTGTACTTGCTTTCTTTTCCTTTTCAATTACATCTGGGAAGCAAGTTAGGTGGGAGGATATAACTTTATTCAGATGCAAAGTTTAGTTTATGAACCAGAATTAGATCCTGGAAATAAAAGGGAAGAAAATTTGGAGTCACATGACAAAATAGAGGATCTTTGAAGGACAATCTCAGCAGTAAGGTTTATTATCCACCTTAGTGGATCTTCCTAGACTTATGAGTTAGTTACTGAGAAAAGGACAAAAGCCTCTAGCAATGAAGTTGGCTTATTCTTTACATACATTGATGAGAAACTCAGTTTCTCACAGTCTAAAATATCTAACTCTGAATTGTCATTTGGATCCTAGCACAGTGTCGCATCAAATGAGAGGATCACCTCACAGACCACCAAACAAAGTATATGGTACTGGTAATCTGAGGGAAGCACAGAGTTGCAACAACATGAACATAAAAATTGGATCCAAGTTATGGTGTCTCTTCCACATTTGAATATCAACATGGTGCACGTGATTACAACTTCCATTTGGCATGATGACCTAGCAGAATAAAGAGGACAAAATTTAAGACATAGAATTTTTTCATTGATTTTTCCTCTGTCGTCCTGTGTCACCCAAATCAAGTAGAAAGCTCCATTTCACAGAGCATGGCCTTTGGTGACACTGCAGTTTTAAAAATGCTAGGCTTAAACAGGTAAAGGGTTCATCAGTAATGTTCATAACAACAATCCAGTCTTAAAATTCAACTGTTGTTTCATTGACGTAATGAAATATTCTGAAAGAACTGGTAATCTCTCACATTCTCATGGATTAGAGGCTTGGTTTAAGAGTTTACGGCCAATCATAAATCTTTGTGAAGAAAAAAAAGCCAAACCCAACAAAACCAACCAAACAAAATACCCACATTAAATACCTCTGGAGAAGATGGAAGAGAATATCACATTAAAAAAGGAAAAACAAACAAATCCACACATTCATTATGGAGGCATGTCTTTTTATGAAGAGACTCTAATCTCATTGCATTTTACTCAGTGATCTCAAGATTCACTTAAAAGAACTGTCAAGAGGCTATTTCAAGGGATTCTAGCAGGAATTCATAAGTGGGTAACAAAAGGGATGAGAAGCTAAAAATTTATTTTGCATTTAGTTCTTCTGTCTCAGAGGAATAGAGTCAGACTTGCACAGAATGAGCAATATGCTGATTAACATAAGAAATGGCTCCCTTATCAAGACCATTCATTTTTGAACAAGTGTTAAGAACCACCCCTTGCCTTAGAAGAAACACCTTCAATGTCCTCTTTTCTAAACCTAGGATACTTATGCTCAATAGTGAAAAGATTATTTCAGGCTGTCTCAACTGCAGAGCTTTTTAATCCACAGAGTTTCAAATACACTTACACATAGATTAAGTGATTATTGAAGAAGTCATTATTCCCCTCCTGCCCACTGCCCTAACTCTTTCCTAAATGAAGCACAAACCCCGTAGATTATCTCACAGAGGTCACTGAAGGATCCCTAAGAGGATCTTATCATAGCACTATAAGCTGTTGCTGGTTTCATTTTTCCCAGGCACAGAAACCAACATAAGTGAAATATCTTTTTCTTCCCAGTCAGCTTATTAGCATAAATAGCTGTCAAAAAATGCCTACAACCTTCTTCTTAATGGAGAACAATACCTCACACTTTTTTATTATAAGGTTTGATACAGATATGAATTTGGTTTAACGTTCTAATTTCTAATAATCATTCAAATCTAGTTTAAAGTCTTGTTTTGATCTTCTGGTAAAAAGTTTCTCTCCTACATCGTCTTCTAGACACAGAACTTTCACTTCTATTCTTTTATTATTCTCTTGTCTTCCAAATAGGTTGAATCTCTTCAAATATTCAAAAATATTTGACCATGAATATTTGTCACTTTCTGAAGAAAATATTGCGATGTGGGACAGAATACATCCAGACCACTAGTCTTTGATCTTATTTGATTTAACCAAAGTGATCTAAACCAACTAGGTAACTAAGCCCCACAGGGACAATCGTTCACGCCCCCTGATAGAATGGAAGAGAGAATTGATTGAGTAATAGTGAGAAAACTTGTGTGTTGAAAATAAAAAACAGTTCAATAGTTAAAGAAAAATCTGTGCAAACAAGCAAAGCAAAACAAAGAATTCATTCACCACTTCCCATGGGCAGGCAAGTGTTCAGCCAGGTCCAGGAAAGCAGGGCCCCCTCACATGTAAGAGTTACCTGGGAAGACAGGCACCATCATTCTTAACGTATCCTCTCGCACCTTCTTTTCCCATCTTTTATCACTGAACATGATGTCATATTGTATGGGTCATCCCTCTGGTCATGTAAACAACTCTGACCTCATCTGCCTAGCCTTAATTGTTAAGAGATTTACAGTAGTCTGAACAAATCAGCCACATCACATTAGCTTAATCTAAAATAGTATTCCTTATATATTGTAGGTTCTCTTAGGATGAGACCTGTCTAAAGTAAACAAGATCTTGGAGTTAAAGCAAATCATTGGAGCTTTATTTCAAATCAACATAGACACAGAGAGAGAGAGAGAGAGAGAGAGAGAGGGAGAGAGAGCTCCAAAAGAATATTCATCAAATCTGTTCCACATGAGATGAATCATCTTCTGGAGGTGTTTGTTTTCTCTTGACTATCAAAGAGTCTGCCTAGTCTAAATTTTACCTGTCCAAGTTACATTAGAAAAATTCCTTGCTTTTCTCAGCTACTACATCTTTCCGACATTTTACAAAGATTAATCACTGTTGTCTTCCTCTACCAGTTTTCAAGTTCTTTCTTCTTCCCACTTGCTCTGTGAAACTGTGGAAATAGTATTTAATAATTTAAATACAATCTGTTAAGTACACAAAGAGAAAAAAAGATTGACTGGTAAGTAAAAATGTTTGCTGTCTCAACTTCTGAATGGTTACTTTTACAACATAATATTTTTTGTGTTTTGCTTTGTTATTATTTTTCTTTCTTTTTTAAAATTCTAGTAAGAATGGCTTTACCACAAAGGCACTATATAGATAGGTTTTGGGGGGTTTTGCAATAGTGTTACACTTGCTATCTCTATAGCTAGGTATTTTGAAGTCTGTGCAATTTAGTAGACATTATATCAACAATGAAAACATTTTCTGATCATCAGCTACTGTGTAATTGACATATAAATGCTCTAGAACTAACTGGCATAATCTAAGTATTATTTACATTGAATTGTCTGTAGTGAAAACAACCCCTGTAAAAAATGTTACTAATTTTATGAAAAAAAGCAAACGTGTCTTTCTTTTTTAGATAAAACAATAATAGAAATAATAAAGATCACGTGGGTTGAACACCTGAACTTTGTCTTTGCTCTATTAGTAGAAGAATTATAAGTTAATTAAGTTGTATTAAAACATACAGTTTTTTAGTCCATCACAAGGTTTACTCAAAGGGCAAATATAATTCTAACAAAAAAACTATTTAATGCAGAAATATTAGCAACAAGAATTTGTACTTCAAATGGAAATATTTTAAGCTTCTTCACAAAACCAGAAAAAAACTTCATTGAACAAAAAGCAAAAAAAAAAAGAGGTATAAATTATGACAGGAAAAGGAGCAATGAACACAATGGTAACACGGGAAGTTTCATCTGAATATGAGGAAAAACTTCTTTACTTTGAGGAGGACAGAGCAGTGGAAGTGGATGCCCAGGCAGGTGGTAGATCCTTCTTCTCTGGAGTTACCCAAACCCCATCTGTACCAGTGTAAGCTGTTCTAGGTAAACCTGCTTTAGTGGGAAGTTAAATTAGGTATCTTCAAGCATACCTTACAACAGCAACAAGTCTGTGAATAAAAAAGAAAAAATATTTTTTATCTAAGAATTCAGAAAATCATAATAGAAAGGAGCAAGAGACTGGGAAGGTGCAATGACATGACTACTGCTATATAAATTGCATCAGATGCTTTTTATTTTATGACAGTATGAATTGATTAGATTTGCCTGAGGGGCCTGCATGCAGTAAGTTCTACTTAATTACACACTCAGGGCTCCTGGATTTTATATACTGAAGATACAAAGAGTTAGTGTTAGGGTAAAAGTTAAAAGAGGTGAGAAAAAAACAAACAACAAAAAAAAAACCCATAAAAAACAACCCATGCTGTATAACTTTGTTCACTTTAGTTCACAAACAATGAATTCACAGCAGGGCAAATACAAGGAAGGGCTACCTTGATTCACCTGGAGAAGGTCAGATCCTCATGTAAGAGTGCTCTATAACAGATCAACTTGTTTAACTTAGATTAATGAAGTTTAGGTAGACACGCTTTCTTTCCATATCAGGGTGTAAAATCAGGAAATAAGACAATCTTTTTCATCAGACAGATGAGTATCTGTAGGAACACATTCAGTCTGAAAATTAGCACAAGGCTTCCCAAAGAGATGTGTGAATTTCTGGAGCAGCTAATTACTTGCAGTCCCCATATACCAGATGTATAAGGGTTATCAGTGTCTCCCAGAGCTGTCCTCTGTTTACATTAAACAATTTTGGGAAAAAACAGAAATAGCCAGTGAAGAACAGACCTAAATACACAATTCCTTCTCTGTGTCCTAGCCTTTGTGAAACAGCTTCTTGCTTCATAGCCCTGAAATTCCTCCAAAATTTCACCTTTTACAGTGAGCTGCTACATAACCAGAAAGATGAGTCCTCAAGCATTTAGATCCAGATTATTTTGGACCTGATGTTTGGAATCATAGCTGAAAAGGTAGAAAGGAAGGTTTGAACCTACTAAAACCAAAATTAATGTTCTTCAGACCTGTACTTTGTGAGAACAATGATCCATTAAGCTCTGTTTTTATCTGCTGTGTGTAGTCTGGGACCACTAATGTTAATGGTCCTCTGTTAATGTCCTCTGTTAATGTTTCAGAGGGATCTCTCTTTAAGAATCTGTAATGTTCAGCACACAGCTTCTAATCTCATTTCCAAAGGACACCTTGAAGAAGAAGTGACAATAATCTTAGCTGTTTTTACGGATTTTATATTAGGCATTTATTACAAGATAATTACCTGCAAAATACCTGCAAATTAAAAACAGAAAAACACAGAAGTAACAAACACACAAATAAAACAAATAAGAACTCAAACAAACAAGAAAAACCCACAGAAAAGCAGATAAATAAACTTATATGATCCATTCCAGGGAGCAGCAGAGACTAGCCCTTCACCTCAGAGGTGATGACTACATGGCCATCAAAGATCCTTTACTTAAATTATCAGCATTATTTCCATATTAGCCCTAGAAGCCTAGTTATCTAAAAATTACCTAAAAATTTTTTACTTTTAAGTTATGCATACCATTCTTGCATATTAATTGCACACAGCAAAAGATACTGAAACAAAATGACTCAGTGTTGAAGGAATACATTTAGAAAATCTAACTCCAGAGGGTGATGCACCCTGTCTCAGGAGTGGCTAAATTGCTCTCTGGAAGTAACTGTTTCCCTTGCTGGACTTTAGATGGAGTCACCAGCATGTTTGAGTTAATTCTCTTTCTATCTTCTAGAGGCAAGTGTGGACTAGACACTAAGTGGCAATCCTTTTGGAATCAGTTGAACCCTACTGATGAAGGGACAGCTCTGAACGTCTCAGAAATTCACAGGTTAAAAAGTGATCAAATTCCACAATAAAGTATGTAGATTTTATATTTTATTTTAACTTAGGTAGTATCCGAAAAACCCCAAACAAAAAAGCGTGCAAACAAACCCTCCAAATTGTATTTTCCCAAGATACAGTACAAAGAGAGAAGTCTTAATTCAATTGTATGTACAAAGGCATTTATTGCTATTTTAGCCCAAGAGATCAGAAGCAATTGAGCAGAGCTGATAAATTTGGTGCACATGATGGCCTTTTACTCCTACAGAGAAGCAGCTGGATACAAGGTTGAACACTGCAGTACGTCTCAAGCAGCCCTTTGTGCAGGTGTGTACGAAATGTCACACTAAAAATCTTGTCACAGGCAAGAAAAAAGACGTTGAGAAGGTAAGACAATAATTTACTCTCATTCTAATGAAAATCTTTGCAGTTTAGTTCAAAAAGTATTATTCATATATATTTGAAACAAAATGAGAAAAAGCAAGAAAATAAGAGAAGATAAAGTATACCATTGTACAAGGCACCTTAATACTAACAAAAATAAATAATGATAATAAAAACAACAACAATAATAATAACAATATAATTCAATTAAAAAAAAATGCTACACACTACCTTGTTACCATTACTTTTCCTCTGATGTTTTGCTCACACTTATGGTAGGCACCATATATTTTCTGGGTACCAAGAGTGTACAGTACTGACCATCATCACACAGGAAGAGGGAAATTCCAGCAATTCCAGCAAGCTGCAAGTGTCTTTTACAGGAAGAAGTGAGAGTTTTATGATAAAGTTTCTTCTCCCTCTAGGATTCAATTTGGACTATTTGTCCAACACACTTTTATACCTTGATACTTCTTTCAGGGATGCTGATCTGCATCTTCATGTTGCATCCAAATTTAGTGTACCAGATGGATTTTACATATGTTGAACGCTTATTACTCTTTTCTCTTGTTATCCCCATAACTGTTCCTGTCCAACTCCTATTTCTTTCACTGATGATTGGTGAGTTATTCATAGCCTTGCAATCACCAGTAACAAGCTGTGCCTCCCATCTCATCATCCCATGCACACTATGATCTCTTTCAAGGCCCTTGTTATCATGTATTTATTTCTCTGTGCTACATCAATATATGAGGAAGTCATAAATACATTGTTTTACACAGAATAACTTTCTGGTACTAATATCTATATAAAAATTATGTTTCTAACAAATTAATTTTAAAGATCTGATTGTTAGAAAAAGACATTACTTCAGCTAAATCAGGTAAAACCAAAACCACAGACAGATTTAGAAAAGCTCAGACAAAACCTGATAAATTTCAAATCTGAGACCTTTCAAACCTAATACTAAACCTGTGGCTTGCAATTAGTAATGGCAATATTAGATTTACTTGGTTTCTGAGCTAGAGAACTAATTAAGTCATGAAAAACTGAAGATGAGAAATGGGAAATAAGCCTCTGAATGACACCAATATTGATATTCTACATTTGCTTAACCCTTTACTGTTCAACTGTCATGATCCTCTCTCCACTGAATATTTCTTTACTTTTTTGCACTAGCTTTTCTTTTATCTTAGAATTGTTTTTGCTCACAGTTCAGTACACTGAAGGAATCTATAAATCATGGAAAAAAAACCCACTGAAGTGCAAGTCAAACAACAACAATATGGATGCAAACTTGAGGGAAACTGGGAATTCAATGTACAGAGGTTAAATATTAGTAAATTTCTATGGAATTTCCTTAAGTCTGAAGTGTTATACCAGACCTAAGATAATAAATTCTTTTAGAAAGGTCTTCCACATAAAATTTCTACAGTATTTTTCTTCCAAATATTATACAGAAAAAGCTTAAGGGATGTACAGGAACTTGAGCTCTTATGTTGCTTAAGCTCACTTGAAAGTCCCTATAATTCCTAAAATCTAAATGAGAGCAAACCAACCAAACAAACAAAGGAAGTAAACAAAATTATGAGGACATTCTCATTGTCAAAGCAGATATGTATTTTTCTTTGCATATTTCTACAGAAATCTGAGTTGTAAAGTTCATACTTCATCCCATATTTAAAGTACAAAAAAATAAAATAAGAATAGCAAAAGCCAGTAAGCCAATCTGAAATGGAATGAGAAATGTCCCCCCCACAAAAGACATGGTAAAAAAGGCTTTAGGAGTGTATATAAGTGAATTAACATAATTTCAAAAGTTTTAAATTCACAGTCTCAGTTCACTCATATAGAGTTTTGATGCCTTTAACTTTAAACAGCAGCATTTGATTTACATCCAAATTTTTGCAAAAACCCAAAAAATGGCCTATAATACAAAGGAGATTTGATGCACACACTGCAGATTGTACTGTATGTGCAGTAATGTATAAGTTGTTAAAAAATTCTGATATAACAGAATTATGTAATTTGTTCCTTGTTAGTGAGACTGCTAAGAGGAACTCATCAGGATTTCAATATTTCATGAGCAAGCTGATTGTGTTTTCTTTACTGGGTAAACAATGAAGTTACTGAAACAATAATAATAGGTAATGCAAAAAGAGGGTGTAATATTGCATTCTATTTCAGAAGACATTTCAAACAAATATATACTATTATATTTTGAAACTTATGAATACATTAGAGAGATCTTTTAAGATGATAGGGAGAAAAAAGACCCTAAGTTATGACATAAAACTAAAAGATTGTCTATACCAAATAGAAGACATTGGCAAAGAAATGTCTGACTTATGCAAAAAATCCATCTTGAAGACATTGTCTTAACTCAGAAATTTGTTTTCTCAGATTGGCACTGTGCTTGTGGATGGGAGATTATTTTTATGAGTGCATCAGTATTATCATACAAAGATATGTCTCTCACAGAATGTCAGAATCAACTAGGCTGGAAAAGAACTTTGAGATGTAGACCCCCACCATATGACCTAACACCAACATGTCAATTGGAGCATGGCACATCTAGTCTTAAACATCTAGAGGGATGTTTACTCCATCACCTTCCTGGGAAGCTCATTCCAATGCCCAGTCACCTTCTCTGTGAAGAACTTGTGGCAGCATCTCTTCAGTAGTGCCCATTGAGGAGACCAAAAACAATGGCCGCAAACAGAAACACACGAGATTCTGTCTGAACATCAGAAAATCCTTTTTTTCTGTGAAGATGACTGAGTCCTGGCACAGACTGCCCTGAGTGTTTGTGAAGTCTCCCTCTTCAGTGATGTTAAAAATCCACCCTGAGGTCATCCTGACTCTAGATGACTAGATGACTCTGCTTGAGAAGAGGGAATGGAGGAGCTGACCTTCACTTGTCCCTTCCAACCTCAACCATTCTTGTGATTCTGTGATTCTGTGATCTTCTGGTTCTGATGAAATTTCAGAATTTAAGCTTCAGAAATTTCTACACCATCATCCACTGTAAAAAAAAAACAAAAACAAAAACAAAAAAACCCCCACCATAATCCCAGAAATATTTGTATTATTAAAATTGGAAAAACAAAGACAGAAAGAAAACATGGCTGATATCTATAAATGATAAGCGTAGCTGCAGAAATAGCATCAGAGAAGAAAGAAGATCAAACAGATACTTCTGGCTTGAGATTGGGAAGGTACATAAAGACAAGAATAAATTTGCATTCCAAAGTAGAGGTAGATTCCAAACAAAATTGTTGAGTTGTAGTAAATAAAAATAGGTAATAGCACAGTTTGCTGGAAGAGCAGGGAAATTGTCTCAAGCTGCTCTTAATGTGAAGCTCACACATTTAGAAAAATGTGAGACTGACAGTCTCCTAACGACTGAGACTTGGTTAGACTCACTGAGAATATCTACACTATAAAATAAAGGCAAGTGAAAAAGTGAGCTCGGAAGCTGCAGTTTTAATTGTTATGCACCACACTTGAAAATTTCTCCTGCAATCATTTGATTTTAAGGTTGCACAAGGAAAATAGGATGATTCATAAAACTATTTCATGCCGAAATACTCTGGCCAGAGATAGTGTAAAAATAAAAGGATTCAAAAGTCAAAGTAATTACTGAGAATTTAGAGGTATCATTACCTAATGTGCTGTGAATAAGAAACTGGAGGATTTCAAACTGTCTCTTTTCAAAAAAAGCTAAAGAGATAGTGTGAGCTAAAGAAATAGGTTCCATTGGGTGTGCATGGCAAGGTTTTGGTAGCAGGGAGACAGGAGGGGTGACTTCTTTCAGATACTGCCAGAGGCCACCCTTATGTCTAACAGAGCCAATGTGAGCTGGATCCAAGGAGAACCCATCCCTGGCCAAGGTAAAGTCCAACAATGACAACAGTAGAACCTCTAGGATAACAGTTTTAAGGGGGAAAGTTACTGCAGAACAACATTTGCAGCTGCTACTGAAGAATGAGAATATGTGAGAGAAACAGCCCTGCACACACCAAAGTCACTGGTGAAGGAGGGGGATAAGGGGCTCCAGGCACTGTAGCAGAGATTTCTCTGCAGCTCGTGGTGCAGACTGTGGTGAAGCAGCTGTGTACCTACAGCTCATGGAGGTACATAATGGAGCAGATATCCATCTGCAGCCTGTGATGGACCTGCAGATGCATTAGAAGGAGGCTGCAATCCTGTGGGAATCCCACATTGGGTCAGGCTCCTGGAAGGACCTGTGGTCCTGTAGAAAGACAAGAATCCATACTAGGTCAGGTTTACTAGCAGGACTTGTGACCCCATAGAGGCCTGCTGGAGCATTTAATGAAGACTTGTAGCTTGTGTAAAGGACTCTCACCAGATAAGATAGTGGAAGATTGTCTCCTCAGAGAGATTCCCCACTGGATCAGGGCGAGAGTGTGAGGAGTCCTCCTCCTCAGGAAGAAGGAATATCAGAGACAATGTGTGATGAACTGACCACAGTGTCCATTCCCCTTCCCTTGGTGTTTCTGGTGGGGAAGAGATAAAGAATTAGAGAGTAAAATCAAGCCCAGGATGAAGGGGGGGGACAGAGAGAAGGTGTTTTAAGATTTGGGTTTAGCCCATTCTGATCTGGTTGTTAATTAATTTAGCTAATTTCCCCAAACTGAATCTGTTTTCCCTGTGTCAGTAATTGGTGAGTGAATTCTCTCTGTCTTTATCTTAATACATGAACTTTTAATTATATTTTTTCTCCTCTTTGGGGAGTGATAGAGCAGCTTTTGTGGGCACGTGGAATCCAGCCAAGGTTAACTCATCACCAAACTGGAAGCAGAAGTTGCAACGTCCTACACATACTGAGATCTTTTCTGAAAACAAAAATTTATTAAATCTTCAGTATAATACAAGCTGAGGTAATTATCTTATCAAATAAGTGTGTTTGCTAAAGCTTAAATACTATCACTCTTAAATTGATAACAATTTAAAGCTGACCATGCTAGCATGTCTTTCATCCCTCCAGACTGCTTAGCAGCACAGGATTATAACAGCGGGGATATTAAAAGTCCAATTAGTTTTAATAAGACTTCAGCTTCTTATTAGTGTTTATATATTTCTACCATATTTTTGGATATGGTTAAAATATCTAAAGACAGAATCAGTAGTATTTAAACTAAAATAAAACCCAACAACAACAACAAAAAACCACAAAAACAAACAAAAAACCCAACAAAACAAACAATCAAAAAAGAAAAAAAAATCACAAACACAAAGTAACCCCCCAAAAGTCTTGATTGTCCTGGACCAGGAGCATTTGCACAGAATAATGTCATCGGGGTGTTGGAGAAGAGGAAAAGAAAAAAACATCAGTGGGATGCCAGATAGCTTAGATTCCTACATTAAGATCTTAGCAGATACACAAGATATCTAATTTAAATATCTGAGATCAAGTCCGTGATCCTGAAGTATTTACACCTGTGAGACTGAAAATTTACATGTGTGAGACTGAGCTCCATGGAAGACTCAGGTTTTTACTGTGAAATATCTCAGGCATAAAATTTTCTCTTTTCATACATGCTCATAAAGTGTTTCATATTGAAAAAGGCAGAAGAATTTGCTGCTTCTGTATTGAGTAAATAAAGTCTATGTCCAGAAATTGGGTATTCATCCACCACAAAGCTCAGAGATTTCAACCTACTGGGCATAACTTGCACATGAATAACGACTTCAGCTGTGCACAGTATAAAGTGACAATAGCCACTTTGTTGAAAAAAAAAAAAAAGACTGGAGAGTGCTTCTTGCATTTATACATTTTTTTTAACAACTATTGCAGTTATGTATCTTCTAAGCAACATAAATTTGGTTACCCATGTCAGTTATAGAATATTTCCTATGAATACTTTAGCATGATACAGAGAAGTACTCCATAAATATTCCCAAAAATATTTCAGTTTTCAAAAAAAGAATGAAAGTTGAATTAGGTGATCAATAAGATGTAGAGAACATATGTGAGATGAGAATAATCTCATAGCCCATTATTTAACATACTTGCTTAGAAAGGAAAGTTTAAACATGTAGCATGGATTATTTGTTAGTCAAGGTGGACAATGAGACACCCATCAATGTAAGATTCTTAAGTTCCATAAAGGAAGGGGATTTAAGATATACCAAATCATACTGCTTCCCCCATATATAACTGGAATCAGCTTCCCAGTCAGCATGACAGTTACTTTGAATATCAATTTAGTGAAATGCTGAATATTCCTAAAAACAACGCATGGTGTCAGTCAGTTAAACAGATATGTAAATTTCAGCACCTAATAATGTTGTTCATCCTAGTTTTCTGACTCAGGTGAATCTTGAAACACACCTTTTTGTAGTCACAGAAGAGATGGGCTACAACTTTCTGCAAAAATCTTTATACATGTTTAAAAATAGCCAGGCACATGGAGCTGCAAGCTGTCATTCAAACTTACATGTCTGTCAGGATACATACCAATATTGGCAACTATCCCTTAATTTTTTGAGAAAAAAGGAAGAGGTATTTTGCCTTTGTTCTTTTTTTCCTTTTTTCTTTTTCTTTTTCTTTTTCTTTTTCTTTTTCTTTTTCTTTTTCTTTTTCTTTTTCTTTTTTTCTTTCTCTTTCTTTTCCTTTTCCTTTTCCTTTTCCTTTTCCTTTTCCTTTTCCTTTTCCTTTTCCTTTTCCTTACAAAACAAATAGGAACTTCAGAATGTCCCCTAGTTTTAATCTGGAATAGGTTTAAATATTTAAATATAATATTTGTAAAGCACCAGCCCTGTCTAAATGTGAAATATGTTGTAAATCTAGTCTTCCTCTAATCTAATGACAAAGAATATCATAATAGGCATATACCAATGTATTTATGACAGCAGTCTACACACAATGATCTCATGTATCCTTCTGATTGCACACTGTAAATGAGGCAGAGCAGGTGGTCCGGCTCAAACTCCTTCAGCTCTCTATGCTGCCACAGTACATAATGGAGTGAACAAAATAAATGGTGTGAAACTACTAGTAGCTATGCTTGTGCACCATGCTTTTCCATTTTCACACACATAAAATCTGTAGATATTAATTTTTTGAAAACAAATGCCAAAACACAATTTGCCATACAGAAGAGTGTGAGATTGCAGCTTATTGAGGTTTGGATATTAATATGCTTGAGCAGCCCTTGGAACAATGGTAAGCTTTGCACAGTTAAGCAGAAAAGTGTTATAATTTGTCTTCAGAGAATACTTTGAATAGATACTTTGCATAACCTTTGGGTATCATGCTAAAAAGATTCCTGGAAATGATGGACCTCCAGACTAACTATAGTCAGGCATAGCTATCTGAATGGTAGTTTTCAAATTAACTCATTTGGTAAGCTAATTAACATCCAAATTAATTAATTTAGTTCTATCTGAAAATTAGAATCAAGTAGGTCATGTAAACATTTATCTCTTTAAGATGAAGTTGTCTATTAGCTTAAGTCAGCGTCACAGGTTTTTTCTAGGTTCGATAATAAAATATTTGTAATTAAAAAAATAATGAACTCCTCTAAGATAGGTGAATTAAACTGCATCTATATCTGCACACATATAACTGCTTTAGCATTCCTGGATCCAGGTGAACATACTAGGGACCAACTGATTGTACACAAAAGCCATAAGGGGATAGACATCAGCATCTTTTCCCATTTGATTTTCTGATTATATTTATATATACAATATACGTTACATCATATACATTACATTATATATACACACATTATATGTGTATATATATAAATATTTTATATATATATATATATAAAAATAAGAACTAACATTTACCTACAAACTGACTGGTAAAGGGTACCAAAGGTAGAAATTTGTGTGTTCAAGTTGCTGCCACTAAATGTAAATGATATATTACACTTCAATTAGAAGGCATACTAGACTTGTATTGGTATGACAATTCTGACAGGAAAAGCAGCAAAAAATGACTAAAATGTCCTGATTGTTTGAATATTCTGTCAGAGCTGGTCAGTGTAGAGATATTGCTGGTTTATATCCTATTTTGTGTTAGATTTACATTAAGAAATAAATTATGAGGTTAATACATGAATTTAATATACTTTAAAAATAGGGACACATTAAATATTAATATGCATTTTAGTAAAGGTTGCTTATAGTATATAACAATCATTAATTTATGCTTGTGAATATTACAAGAATGAGTTGGAAATAGATACAAGTTCAAGAAGAGAGCATAATGAATGCTGGTTTAAGACTATGGTTTCAGGCAGATTGCTGACTTACAGAAGAGTAGAAGCAAGGTTCATTTTACTTTTCTTTAGATACCTAAGCTCCTCTGAAATTCTGGTGAGTGATGGAAATCATGCAATAATCTTCTCATCCTTTCAATAGCTGCCTAATGTCAACATCACTGCATGGTGATGTGAATCCCACCACAAAACCTATGGGAATTGAGTAAACTTACAAAGATCTTATTCAATTAAATTTAATATTATTAATAATGCTGACTGGAATCACGATTTGAAATAGACCTCAATAAATTAACTTTCATGAAGTAAATTTTCATGTTTTGAGGGAGAGAAATACTTTTATATGTTAAATATTATAAAAGAGGGGTGTAGAGGGAGAGGTAAAAATAATTTCATAATAAGACATTGAGTAGCCAAAAATTTTCTGCAGCAAAAATGTGTTTGTGAAGAATGTCTTTATCCTCACTCATTTGTGGGGGATCAATCTTAACTAATTTTAATTATCTAAACAATGTTACTCAGAATTCATTTATTGACTGACAGAAACCTTTTAAAAGTGATTAATTGGCTATATATCCAATTTTTAGGTGGTGAAAGCAGAATTGGTTTCAGCTTAAGATTCTGGGATTCTCTTAACCAGTTAATGAAAATATAATGGTAATGGCCTTTATTTAAATTTTTAAGTATTAAGAAATCAAGGATAGAATTTTACCTAATATATAATCTGTGATAAAACTGTTATTGATTTAATTTATTATTTTAGAATGCAAATGAATCTTCTTGTGGACAAAATAATAAGCAAAGTTGTATATTTGAGCATATGTTCTCCTTAAACACATTTTTCTATTCTCCAGAACATGCAAGGTGCATATCCTTGTATAATAAACCTATTAAATAGCTGCTTTTATACCAGAATTAATGCCAAACTCTCACATAAGAACTTGGTTGGTCAGTTGGTTGGAGGGTAAGGGAGGTGGTGTCTGGCTGTTGCTTTGGTTTGCTTTGGTTTGTTTTTTTCTCAAGCTTCATATGAATATCTACTCCAGAATTCAAGTCCCTGACTAACATATTTTTGGAAGGAAAGGTCTGCTGGAGCAGAGACGTAAGACATGCAATTGGAAGACTATCTTGAGTTATTTGCAGAAGGTCTCACCCATTCCATTGTCTCAATTAGGTGATTTGTAGCAGGTGCTCACTGTGATCTCCTCCTCCTTGTTGGCATCTTCTCCAATCCTGTCCATACATGCAAGCTGTTCCTTTGCATAGAACGCAATCTTCCTCTTCCAGTTTTCCTAAAGGACCTGTGAACATTCATGAAAGCCCCTCCACTGTGTCCCTGCGATGCTCTGTAATGAGACCATAAGTGTACAAGTATTCATAGGTTTTCAGTTCCTTCTCCTTGTTTCTCATGTTGCCACAACTCATACAGGCTTCTAGACATACCATTTTTTCCAAAGAGAGGTTGAATTTTTTCCCCATAGTTCTGTCTCTGGTGTGCTTCCTACAATCTCCCCTTCCCTCACTTATCTGCAGGCATTGATCACCAGTGCCTGAAGGCCCTGGCTTAAATAACTCCTCACAAAGTTAACAAGCCAGTTGGGAAAAGTACTCAATGACACTCTCCTTGGCAATGTCTCCTCAAAGAGACACTTTTGCACAGTCGCAAAGGATAACTGCTGTACAACCAGAGGTAAGTAAATGCATCCCTCTCCTGATCTGGCCTCTCCCCTTGACTGGTGGTACCAAGAACAGCATCTCCATGCTCATCCCCTGTACCGTAGATTAAAGAGCCATGCAGAGACTATTCATTTAAGATCTCCCCGTGCAGATGAGTCGCAAAAAGGCCAAGGGATTTTGGCTCTTGCCTCTGCAGAATGTTCACAAATGTCCTACTGATTTATCCTTCATCTGAACACTTGCTGTGCAGTACTCCTACTTCATTACTCAGCTCCACCAGCAGTGTTTATCTCAATCAGAGTGCTCCTCCTGAAGAGGAGCTCATCAATACCTCGAACCCTGCTGGCTTCTGGAACACAAGGCAATACTTACAGTCTGTGATTGGACATCTGTGTCTTCTCCCAAGATCTCCTCCTAGATTAAGGTCTTTGACATCATGGAGGGCTCACAGCGAGCTTTACTCAACAGTTACCACTATTGCCCTATCAACTTTTGCAGCACGGAGCAGAACCTGCCGTCTGCCCCTGTAAACCTAATGAAATGGTAGCTGCCTTATACCTGTATGCCATTCTTAGTTATAGGGCTTCTGGTCACTGATGTTGCCGAGTGTTAGTTAAATATGAAGCTGGCCATGAGCCTCTCTAGTTCCTGAACAAATTCCCACTCAGTAGGCAACTTTTCATAGTCTCTTTTGCTTCACAGCTGCTGTAAATCCTGGGTTCTTGGCACTAACCCTTCTGTGCTGTGTTCCCCCTCATCTCATGCTGTGCTTGTCAGACAATGCATCTGCAAAGACCCTCTGGTGAGAATGAAAATGTTCAATAGCTATCAGTAACACTTGTCTTTCGGTAAAGGAAATAGAGAATGTTTTCAGGACTAAAATATTCAGAAAATTTTTGAAGATTTTGTGCAGGGTGTTTCTGTCATTGAAGTTAAAATTAAAAAAAAAAAAAACAACAAAAACCAACAATATGAAATTCAATGAAAATTATCACTGAATTTAATGGAAAAATACTAAATCCTTTACAGACTCCCAGAATTGCATGTTTACAGTTCTGAAAGAACTTGGTCCTAGAGACAGTAATTTTGTAGTTTCTTTTCGTCTTCAGACAAAATGTTCCTGTTATGCTTTTGAAACAAACACAGTCATCACTTTTATTTCACTTTAGCATCTATGGCAGTGAAAAGCTGCTTGGTGCAAATAAAAAAAAAAAAAAAACAAAAAAACAAACAAACCACCACCAACAACAAATAATGCAAGCATTTTCTTATTAGCAGCCTAGAATGCCTTCTGAGAGCCAGGGCCTTGAAACATAAAATCATAGGACCCACGATAAATCAGGTTGCAGGGAGATTTAGGACATTCTAGTCTGACCTCCTGCTCAGAGTTACAATGGGGAAGTCAAGTCACGTTGCTCAGAATGCACCCATTTGGGTCTTGAAACATCTCTTCTACAGAGGTGACAAAGGCTCTCTGTGCAACATGTTCCACTGACTTTTTGTCTACATGGGGAATGATTTTTCTTTATATGCAGTCCTAGGCTGTTTTGTTTTAATTTATGTGCCTTGTCTCTCATCCTCCCACAGTGCACTACTGTTAAGGGGCTGACTCTATCCCTTCTATGACCTTCCCACAGGCACTGCTGGCTGTTCTTGGGTCCCCCTTCTGTCTTGGGAGAAACAGACCCAGTTCCCCCACTATTTCACATGACATTACATCTAAGACTTCCATTGATTATTAAGACACAAATCAGTTCTGCCTTGTTAGTGAAGAGGAGATCTAGATATGTGTTACTCTTGCTGCCAAACCCAGCATCAGAATCAAAAAGTTATGTCAGAAACTCTCCAGAGACCTCGGGAGTTTGCATTTCACAACATTTTCCTTTCCTGCGTCTGACATTTAAAATCTCTCATACAAATGAGGAACTGTGATACTGATGCTCACTTAAATTTTGGAGAGATTTCATCCACTTTCTTGCTATGATGGTTTGAGGTTGGATGGATGCCAGGTGCCCACCAAAGCCACTCTGACTCCCCTCTTCAACTGGACAGGGCAGAAAAAATAAAACTAAAGGCTCATGGGTTCAGATAAGGGAGAGATCACTCACTAGTTACTGTCACAGGCAAAACAGACACATCTTGGGGAAATTAGTTGAATTTATTACCAATCAAAACCAGAGTAAGATAATGAGAAGAAAAATCTTGAAACCATCCTCTCCCCATTCCTCCTTCCTTTTCAGGCTTAGCATTATTCCCAATTCTATATGTCCTTCTCCCTGAAATTTTGTTGGGAGACAGGGAATAAAGGTCAGTCAATCACATATTGTTTCTGTTGCTTCCCTTTCAGAGAGAGGAGTCTTTCCCCTGCTTCAATGTGGAGTCCTTCCCATGGGAGATGGTCCTCCATTAACTTGTCCAGCATAAGTTCCTCCCACAGGCTATAGTTCTTGATGAACTGCTCCAATATGGGTCTCTTTCCATGGGGTGCAGTCCTTCAGGAAAAAGCTGCTCCAGTGTGGATCCTCATTGAATCACAAATCTTACCAGCAAACCTACTCCTGAGTGGGCTCCTTTCTCCATGGGTCTGCAGGTCCTGCCAGGAGCCTGTTGCAGTGTGCAATTCCCACAAGACCACAGCCTCCTCTCAGGCTTTGGCATGGAGTCCTCCACAGGCGGTAGGTGGATCTTGGCTCCAGCATGGACCTCCATGGGCTGCAGGGGCAGAGCTGCTTCATCAAGGGCTACACAACAGGCTGCAGAGAATTCCAGTGTCTGGAACACCTCCTCCCCTTCCTTCTCCACTGACATTTGTGTCTGCAGGGCTGTTTCCCTCACACATTCTTATTCCTCTCTTCTCTGGCTGCAAGTACTTCTGTGCCATAAAATTTTATTTCCCTCTTGTTAAATATGTTATCACAGAGCTGTCACCAGCATCGTTGACTGACAGCCCTGGCCAGAGGTGCATCCGTCCTGCAGACACCTGGCATTGGCTCTGTCAGATATAGGGTAAGCTTTACCAGTTTTTCAGAGCAGCCACTCCTATAGCCCTCACTGCTACCAAAACTTTTTCACACCATCCTGATACAAATCCTCAGATTCATATTTTTACTTTCTGGGGTGTGGAAAAAAGGTAGAAAAAAATAAAAAGGAAAAGAAGGGGAGTAAATTAAGTAGGAAGGTTCACTCGGGATAGAATAAAAACATGGAATAGAAGTATTTTCCTGATATTTGTCTTTCAAATGATATAAAGGAGGCTCAATCCAGCTAGCTCTAACATGAGTACAATAGCACACAGTTTGATTACAAGAGTGCAGCAGAGCAACAAGTTGAGTATCATATGCTTGTGGATTTCCCTGGATTTTATTAACCTTTCTAGTTTTCTACTGCATGAACTTTTGTTCACAGGCTTAAGATTTGTTGCACATTATTAGGTCTTCATTACGGTGATCAGCTGCCTTTGCTTTCTGGAGTTCTTCACTGACTGTGGGCAAGACCCCTTGCACCACAGAAAATAGATCTGCATCCAAAATCTCTTTCGGTGAAAGATTGATTGCTTTCAGCTGCATTAGTGTGGATGGCAAACAGGTAGTGATATTCTGAATAGTCTAACATATTTTAGAAACATTATTAGACATGAGTGTCAGAGTAGGATGTTGACACTGCAAGACCAGTACAAATAAAAGACAAACTGCAATACAGCACTTTTTCTCAACGCATGCAATTATCTTAACAGAGAAAATACAGAAATAGTAAAAATATTTTAAGATGACATTGTCAATGATTTAAAAATTTTACAGTACTTCAACTGGTGGCAAAATTATAAAATATTTCAAATAAATATAGACATACTCATATTTTGATTACTGATGATGTTATACATGTTTTAACTAGGCAGGTGACATTTTAGTCAGTTCAAAACTTCCTGAGATCTAACCCTTTCTGCGGTCCAAATTCTATTTATGCTATCCTTTTAAGTCCTGAAGTGAAGTAACCATTCCCAGAAGCCAGGCTTTTTTAAGGCAGCATTTTTGAGAATGATTTTATAGAAGTCAGAAGATCAGCATTTTCAGCAAAAAGAAAAGCCATTGCCAGAATTGCTGTGTAATGAAAGCATCACTTACAGGAATTGTTAAAGAAACATAGAGCTTTTCTCTCTCATGTAGACAAACTCCCAGCTAATGAAATTACCAATATACCTATGACCCTGCATATGCCTGGATACCCTAAGGTTAATTAATGTCTTTGTATGAACCAGAATTCAGTAGGCAACAAAATTCCTCTCACTCCCTAGAAAAATAAAACAAAAAAAGTAGTTGACTTAAAAGAAATATACAAAACTATATATAATGAAATCTGTAGTTGTCAAAGTAACTATCCAAATTACTGTTAGGAAAGACCTCATATATCCTTTCTAGTCAGACATTTTCTTGGATTTCTTACTTGATTTTTTTTATCTACAAGAATATTCTGATGATTGTAAAGGTAAACTTTTCTTCTTTACTCTTAAAATATTTTCAGAGTTGCAAGTTGCAACTTTTCATATGTTTGTATGTCTTTGTGCATGTTCTGTGGACTTGCAGCTAGGTATACAGCTCTGATATTAATTAGGGAGCTGAGAGAAAGGTTGAAAATGAATGACCAGTTATATGTCCATCCAGAGTATTTGGGGGTATGTTCTGACTACAGATTACAGAGAAGCACAGTTCTGCTATATGCAAAATAGAGCTGAAGAGGTTGGGGAATCTTGTATAGGTTTACAATACCTATATCACATAGATACTGGTGCTTCTTGGCTATTAAAGTTGCCAGCTAGCACTGCAGGAAAACAAATGTACTAGAGAGGAATCAAAAACTAATGGAAGAGTGACATTAAAATGGACAGAGAGGTTAACTACAGGGAACCATATTGGTTTGAAAAGGATGGCAAAGAAATAGCTCCTTGCATAAAGAGATTGTTCATTTCAAGCCCTTCCCATGGTTCATGCTCAAGAATACTAAAAGAGAGAAAAAAAAAAAAAAGCCATGGAGACAGACTAGGGAAGCTGAGGGGGAAATGGTTTTAAACTCAACCTGTCTTTGAAGCACTTAACTTTGAACTGATCTCTCTGGACCTATTTTTCTCATTAGGCAGAGATGGCTAAGAGTAGCACTCATTAAAGAAGCAGGAGATTCCCCAGGGCTATTGAATCAAGCTTGAAGTTAAAAAATATCTTAATCATCTCTTTTTAATCTCTGTATTTCACCCTGTCTTTTTTGCTTGCTTTCCTTTCACCCATCACACTACATAATTACCAGGTGAAAAAATTTCTAAATCCTAGATTCAAAAAACTAACATGTTATATTTTTTAAACAGTAAAAGCCCCACAGTTTTGCTATCTTCTCTGATAATTTAGGTGAAAGGATGGCAGAAACATCAAAAAGGTATATGTTATCTATTTAAATGCCAAATCTGCTTCATGTTGGTTATGTCTATACTGCAAGGTAAAGGATGTGACCTCCCCCTCCCTAGGTGCTCAACTGTGTCTTGATGTCACCTTGGGAAAAGGGTTCCTACCCATGGTCCTCTGAAAAAAATAAAACTGGTGGCTGGATAGGAAGGGATCATAATAGCTACTATAACTGTCCTTTTGTGGATACTCAAGTGGGGGCACATTAGTGTATGATTTACAGAGTGTAACCAGCGCACAGTTAGGACCTACAAAAGTTTCATACATTCTTAAAGAAGAGGAAGTGGTGTGAAACAGCACACTCCTGGTAAAGCTGACAGCACATGGCTTGGACAGGTGCACTCCTCACTGGTTTAACAACTGGTTGGGTGGTCAGGCCCAGAGAGTGGTGGTAAATGGTGTCGCATCCAGTGGACAGCCAATCACTAGTGGGGTTCCTTAAGGCTCAGTACTGAGGATGGTTCTGTTTAATATCTTTATCAATGATCTGGATGAGGAGATCGAGTGCACCCTCACTAAGTTTGCAGACAACACTAAGTGGGGTGGGAGTGTTGATCTGCTGTTGGGTAGGAAGGCTCTGTAGGGGGATATGGACAGGCTCCATCAATGGGACAAATCCAGTGCTATGAGGTTCAGTACAGCAAGTATCTTTCAATCACAAAAATCTCAGGCAAAATTACAGTTTTGGGGAGTAGTGGCTGGAAGACTGCACAGTGGTAAAGGACCTAGGGGTGCTGGTTGACAGCAGCTGATCCTGAGCCAACAATATGCCCAGGTGGCCAAGAAAGCCAATGGCATCCTGGCCTGTATCAGAAATAGTGTGGCCAGCAAGACCAGGACAATGATTGTCACCCTGCACGCAGCATCGATGAGGCCACACCTCAATTCCTGTGTCCCGTTCTGGACCCCTTAAAACAAGAAAGTCATTGAGGTGCTGGAGCAAGTCCAGAGAAGGGCAACAGAGTTTCTAAATGGTCTTGAGCACAACTCAGGAGTAGCTGAAGAAAATGAGTTTATTAATTCTGGAGAAAAGAGGGCTCAGGAGAGACCTTGCCACTCTCTACTACTCCCAAAAGGACGTTGTAGCAAGATGGTGATCAGTCGCTTCTCCTGGGCAGCCTGAAAGAGGACAAGAGGGCACGGCCTCATTCTGCAGCAGAGGAGGATCCAGCTGGACATCAAGAAGAATTTTTTCACTGAAGAGGTGGTAAAACATTGGAATGGGTTGCTCAGGGAGATGCTGGAGTCACCATCCCTGGAAGTGTTCAAGAAACAATTGGACATGGCACTTTATGCTGTGGTTTAGTTGATAAGATGGTGTTTTCACAAAAGCTGGACTTGATTTTGAAGCCTTTTCCAGACTTAATGATTCTACCCCTGCTTAAGACAACTGGTGGATTGAAAGAAACTGTTTCCACTGCTGAAGAGTTAGGAGACAAAATGGGAGAGAAGAATTAATTGGTTTATGTATGTCCTCTCCTTCTTCTACATATTAAGTAAAACAGTTGTCTCCAATTCCTTCAGTGTGCTAGCTAGCATTACTTCACAAGGATAAAACAGGCATGGATAAAGCAAGCATCAAAATCCCGTGTGATATCATCACAGCAGATATTGGTTGCCGTTTCCCTAGAGATGGGAACCAAGTTCCAAATGAATTTACCTAAATTTAGTTTCTTGCATGTGTGGTGGGTGTCTGAAGTACCACAACTGCCAACAGATATAAGCCCTGACTAAAATTTCATCCACTTGCCCAAATGTAGGCATCTAGTGTCATTTTGTAGCCTGTGGGATATTATTCTCGCCTCCAGATTCGTGAATGACACAGATCTCCTGTAAATTATATGTCATATTCTCTCATCTTGGACAGATGTATTAGATGACTTAGGGCATCTCAGGATTATTTGGCTTCGTGAAAGTAAATCCATCTCTGGATCTTTATTGATTTAATACACATTTATGTTGAGGAATACTTCCAGTGCTGGTAGTGCATTTAGCTCAGGATGCAGCTGCAGTTCAAGGTGCAGGTTGAGCTCTGGGTGTTGGAGCCCCAGCCTAGAGGCTGCGAACTGCTGACTCTTTGCAGAACAAAGGGCACAGGGACCTGTGGCCCAGCCAGGTGACCGGGCACTCAGGGACATGGCAGGAGTTGATGACCCCAGACTTTCTCACCCAGACTGTGAGGATGTGGAAGCCCAGGGTTTCCTTTGTTTGGGTCCCCTCCCTGAAGGAAGCATCTCAAGGTGTTTTTTTGTTATTTAGTTATTGCGCCAAGACAACTATTTTAAAGATTGAGACATCTGGGAAACCTCATGGGATTGTGTGAGTGGAGGGTGTTTAGCTGTGAAGGGGCTTCGGCCCCAGCTCAGGTGGCGCAAGTATCACTGTCAGAGTGGCTCCTGGATAATCAGATAGGAAAGTTTCCTTAACATTTATACAAATTTTTCCTAAAAATCTAAACATGTGAGTTGAGATGTAAGATTTGAATCTTATCCCAGAAGATAGTTAATGCTACTCTAATGATTTAGATTTTTAAATATATTTGTCATGTGTTGCTTGAGACATCTCAGGCTGGGATAGCCATGTGAACCAGCAATTGCAACAGAGGGCTGTCATAAGTCAGTTGAGTCCTGTTACTTATTACTTCCATGTCATCTCCAAGTTATTCCCTCTGTTCTACTATGTGAGCAGAGGGAAGATCCAGTCCGTAAAGGAACATTCTTAGTATATTTTCTTTGTCCAAAAAATGAAGACTCAGTCTTTACTTAGAGGGACATGTCTTATTTCATTCACTTGTCAGATGACTGTTCTTGATTGAATCTTGAAAACAAAAAGTTAGGCTTTCCATTTCTTAAAAAATAGGGGGTTTTGCCTACTAAATATATATAAACTTGAAGCAGATAAAATAAATAAGTAGACTACAAGAAATAAAACTTCTGGATGCATCTACACTGACAAAAAGGGACAATGAGTGAGCTTTGATCCTTTAAATTGGACATTTGCTTAGCTGTGAACTAATTTCTTGACTATTTGGACAAACTCAGGTATTTTATTTTAAGACACTACAAAGCATGGTTCCAAGGCAAGTTAATTCCAAGGAACGCTACTAAAAAACAATGAGCCTAAGACTGCATTAGGCATAGCTTCAAGAACCCTACAGTCTATCATTATTAATCAGTTCTACTCACATTTTTCACTTCTTTAAACTGAATGGGTTTATTACTGATAAAATGCAAAAGATAAATTCAAAGTTTATTTCTACATAATAATTGCATATGGTCAATGTTGGTGTATGTAAATAAATAAGTTTTCAAATATGTCCTTGTTTTACCTCATATGATATTTCCGGTATTGTAAATTCCACATGATGAGTGAGGCCAAATATTTCAGTGTGCTTGCAGATAAAGGACAATGATCCAAGTGTCTGCTTTTAAGATTTTGTTTGTTTGTTTGTTTGTTAGCCTCAGATCGACACATAGATCATGAGCATGATAGTGACATAAGGTGACACATATGTTTTTATGTGGTTTTAAAATAAGTAGAATCAAATTATTTTTTCCTGAATTATCATAGAGAGCAATGTCTGCCATTTGTCTTATTCATGAGAGAACTGTGAGATGTAGGAAACTATGTAAATAGAGCATATACTAAAAAAAACTTACAGTGCTTCTCAAAGTTTTGCAACTAGAAGAGATTGGAAAAATAGAAAATAAAAGTGAGATGACTGCATTTACAAAATATCTACTTTAGTAGATTATTTGACTAACAGCAGATAGTCTTTTATTTCATGGTTCATCTACCGTCTTGCTTGAGCACAGCAGTGTCAGATCTTACCACATATTGTGTACTTGGGAGACTTATCAGATACAATTATTTTTATTAATTATTATTAATGTCCTAAACATAAACATCTGTGTGTTAGTTTACTACCACAAGACTAGAAATACTAATACTTGCTCAACTGGTTACTAGGAAGACTAAATTCAAATGTGTTAGGAAAAGACGTAAAAAAGTTTGTACAGTCAAACATTATAGGACCACTTGTCCTGGTTAGGCACAGACAACAACTACGTACCATGCAGCCTCTTGCTCGCTCCCCCACCCAGCTGGAATGGGGAAAAGAAGCTGAAGTGTTCCTGATTGTGTTTCCTCTTGGCTTCTTGTACACCTGCTCACTGTCTGAACATGGGAAACAGAAAAATCCTTCATTTAGAAGTAAGCGCTACTCAGCAACTACTCAAATATCAGTGTGCTATCAACATTATTCTCAGAGTCAATCCAAACCACAACACTGTACCAACTGCTAGAAAGAAAATTTATGCTATCTTAGTTAAAACCAGGACACCACTTTAACAGAAAATACTATCTGTGAATTTGGAACAAATCACTTCATCTAAGATGAAAGAAAAGTGAGAATTAGGACTTTATCCAGCTAATTACCCTAAAGGTCTACAGAATAAAACAAAATTAGAGAAGTTATGCTTCCACTACAGGGTTATAGCACTGTCTGGATCTTTCTTTCTCATCCTCCAGAATTAGACTTACCTTTTTTCCCAACTGCAACAAAAATAGAGGACATTCAGTGGCCTAGCCATCATATTGATCAAAAGAAACGCAAGATATTTGTTTGCTATGAGACATTGCTTTTGTACAATAAGTCATTATCTTGTAAATTTAGGTTAGTAATTTCTAGTGATAATGACATTGATGCTTAAGTTATAATGTGATACTTTCAATTCCTGAATATTTAATTCACAATTAAAATACCAGAATTTATATTTTGCTTTTGGGCAATAAGTTTTCTCTGATCCTTGCAATATTGTTTTTTCCTCATGAAGGTGTTGGCAGATAGAAGCTGATTTCTCAGGAAGCCATGTTGAATTACTAAACTTGAAAAAAATCTAAATAAACACTGCATGATGAATAATTATCTGTCTATCACAAGAGATATTTAATAAAACATGTATGCATGATTTAGAAGATATTTGCAAGAAAATGTTCAACTAAAATATGAAAACTGAGTTAGCTCAATTTAATAAAATACATAGCAATTAATATGTGCACTGCTATTTGTAGTGCAAAATCAGAAGATCTATTTGACTATGTAAAAAACTTAAATTAGAGAAACTTTATAAATATAAGTCATGTCAAATCTGAGTTCCTAGATTAAATGAAATCCATTTTTGAAGACTGAGTGGCATATATAGTGATTAAAAATGTAATATAAATGATGGCAGAATAAGGCATGGACTCTGCAGTGTTAATGCAAAGACCTTTATTGGTTTCAAGTGCTTCTTTTTATACTTTCCAAAGCAGCAATAAGATGTTCCACTTAATGCTCACTGGTTATATGTTACTGTGCTCACCTAGTGAACTCCGCATGCTGTGGTTGCACTGCATACATGAACAGGATGTGCTGTTTCATCTTTCTGGACACAGTTCATGCCCTGTGATCAGCATCAAGGTTGTTGCTGCACAAGCTTTAACAAATCAGCTGGGCTGCTCATGTAGTTTAACTCATTCTGCTCTGCAACATATAAATATATATGCAAATATATCAAAAGTATTAGCAAATGTAATTTTGTGATAAACATACTTAGGAAGGAGAGAGAAAAGAACATGTAGACAAAAGTATATTATTTTAAAAGAAATATTTCCTTTTTAAAAGTTTCTTGAAAGAAGTTTATTCTTAATTTTCAGAAGAAAATTCCTTACTCCTCTTAAAATCTCTCTTTGAGGAAATGCACCTCCATGCTGCAGTATATATTTAGAACTTCTGAGGGTTTTTTATAAGCTTGTTTACCTTAAATACTCACTTTAAACCTCAGAATAAATCCTCATTTAAATTTTAAACAAATGTTAAAGTCATCAAGAACTGGATAGAGTATGTGGAGGTGTCTGAAGAATAGTGATGAGCACGATCACTGTTTCGCAAGGGGAAGATTCTGAGTGAGAACCAGAGGCTGTGGCAACAAAGGAAACCTTGTGGCTGGTGTCTACTAAAGGCCAGGCCACTCAGTCAAGGGAAACTGATTGAAAAAGCCTTCTTGCTCCAGCTACAGTGCAAGTGACATAATCAGTGACATCAAGACTGCAGGCAGCCTGAGCTGTGGTGGTCATGCACTGGTGGAGTTTACAGTCCTAAGGATTATGCATGAGGCACAGACTAAAGTCAGGACCCTGCATATTAGGAAAGCAAAATTGCAGCTGTTCAAGGAGTTAGTCAATAGGACCCCCTGCGAAACTGCCCTTAAAGACAAGAGAGCAGAACAGAGCTGGCAGACCTTTAAGGATACCTTTTGTACAGAAGAAGAACTCTCAGTTCTCAGGTTTAAGAAGTCATGAAAGGAAGGTAAAAGTCTGTCATGGATGAGCCAAGACCTTCTTGTCAAACTAAGAGGAAAGAAGGAAAGGCACAGGCATAGGAAGCAGGGACAGATGTCCTGGAAAGAGTATAGGGATTCTGTCTGGTTGTGTAAGAATGAGATTAGGAAGGCCAAGGAGCACCTGGAGCTGAATTTAAGAGATGCAAATACTAACAGGAAGGGCTTCTATAGGAATGTCAACCAGAAAAGAAAGGTCAAAGAAACCCCCTTCAGTGAGCCATACAGGCAAACTGATACAGAGATACAAGGAGCATGCTGAGGTACTCAAAAACATTTTTTTGTCTCACTCTTCACTGGCAGCCTTGCTTCCCACACTGCTTCAGCATGTGGACTGTAAGAGAAGGACCAGGGGAGAAAAGTTCCTTCCACCATAAGGAAAGATCAGGTTCGTGATGACCTGGTGAACCTGAACATGCATATGGGACCCGATGGAAGGCATCCCAGAGTTCTGAGGCTTTAGTAACTGCCAAGACGCTCTCCATGATATCTTAAAAGACATGAGAGTAAGATGAAGTCCCCAGTGACTGGAAAACAGGAAATATTTTTAAAAAGGGTGGAAAGGAGGACCCTGAGAATGATTGACCTGTGAGCCTCACCTCTGTATCTGGAAAGATTGTGGAGTATATTCTCCTAGAGGCTAGGCTATGGCACATAGTGGACAGGGGGGTGATTTGAGACAGCCAGCATGGTTTCACCAAGGACAAGTCCTGCCTGACCAACCTAGTGGCCTTCTAAAGATGGTCTGACTACATCAGTGGAGAAGAGTAATGGATGTCACATCCAGACAGAAATGGTCCATGTCTCAATGCCCACAAAGACATCTTTAACAAATGGTACTCCTTAGAGGTCCACATTGTGACTAATACTCTTTAATACCTTCATCAAGGATAAAGTCAGCGGGATTGAGTGAATTCTTAGCAAGTTTGCAGAGGCCACGAAGCTGACTGGTGTGGTTGTCACATCTGAGGGGCACTGTGCCATCAAGAGAGACCTGGACAAGCTGAAGAAGTGGGCCCATGTAAACCTCTGGGGATGAACTAGATAGCTTTAAAGGTCTCTTCCAACACAAACTATTGCATGATACTCTGAAAGAAGATTGAGTCAGTCTCTCTTCAGTCACATAAGAGGAGGCAATAAGCACAAACTGAATACAAGAAGTTCCCTTTGAACACCAGGAAACAGTTTTTTACTGAAAAAAGATGACTGAGCCCTGCCACAGGTTGTCCAGAGAGGTTGTAGAGTCTCCCTCCTTCAAGATACTCTAAAGTTCTTCAGTCATGAATCTGGGCAGTCAGCTTGAGCAGGGTGGCAAAAGAAACCTTCCAATTTCAACTGTAAAACGATTCAGCGATTGTCACTGCTTAAGGACATTGCTGAAGTTCATCAACATTTGGACCCAGGACAGAAAACAGAATATTTCAATGAAAATTCAATACATATTTTCCTATTCTTTCAACAAGTACAATTAAAAAAAAAAACACAAAAAAACCAACAAATCAAAACAACAAAAAAACCCCACAGAAAACCAAACAACAATCAAAACTCACATACTTAGAAGAAAAAATTTTTTAAAAAAACAACAGAGTATTGTGCACTTGACTTACTGCCTATTTTACACTTGTAAGTAATTAATTTTTAGTTGTCTAGGATAAAATAAAATATTTCTTTCTTCAAAGCCAAGTGAATATGCCAACATTAAATCAGCAGAGAACAGTAGAACTCCAGTTCAGTGAAGCTTGATATTTATGTAGAGTCATAAGCACCTCAAAAGGGAAATTAAGCACACTGATTTTGGGCACTGCCTCTCCATTGACCATGTAATAGGTTGCTTATCTTAAAAGCTAAACACTTCTAGGAAGTTAGATTCTGTTTATCTTTAGCAATTATCTGAAGATTATTGCTCAATAGAGAAAAGTTGCATCTTTTCCTAAAATATTTAAAAAGCAGCTCTTATGTTCCTACTTCTGAAATAATATTACACTCTAGTTCTTAAAAATGCCTCTGCCCGAATTAAGGTGCAAATAAGACCATACACCAAACTCAAGGGTATGGATTTTATTTAACAGTAAATGTGAGAGGGAGAGAGATGGGGAAAGAGAAAGAGAGAGAATTATAGTAACCACCCCATGGGTACCTTTCTTGTGGTCTTCTCTGTGGTGTGGGTCCCCAGAGTGTTTTTCTGGAGGGTACACTTCTGTACAGTCCAAGTCCCAGAATATCCAGAGCCATATGTTTTATTCCCATAACTTGGGATGGCATGTGAGTAAGCAGCTACTTCCTTTCCCACAGTTTGCTATGGTGGGCATTTTTGTCTGAATTGGTTACCCAGATCTGCTTCACCAGGCCTGGCATCTTCCTGTTGTTGCACCTGTGCTTTTCCCACAGTCTGCACAGTGGAGTCTTGTCTTGTGTGCTAATTCCAAACCTTTCACCTCCATGTAGGCCTGAAATCAACACTTTCCTTTTCGCCATCTGTGCCTATCTTAAGTTAGCTTATCTTGTGGGAACTTCCTCCTTTGTCAGTGTTTGAGACAATTTGTTGAATTCTTTAAGTCCTGACAACCGCATCTACTGGAATGGAACTTAGAAGTCCAGACATGGTCCTTACCATAAAATTTTGCAGCAGTATTGTATGAAAAATAGAATAAAATGAAACAAAATTAATTGCATGAATGGGATTCTTATGTCTCATCACAGATGTCATTCCTTCTCACCTGATTGCTCAAACAGAGAGAATCAGACTCTGCCTCTCTGTTTTCTACTTCTTGCACTCCTGGCTGACCACAGCACAGCCTCAGGAGGAGGAACACAGTGATTCTAAAATGTCTCTCAGATGATGAGGACACCAGTCCTCAAGGGCTACGGAGCAGGAACAGTGTGCACCTGTTGAGGTGTGTACTTCATGCTCAGGTGAGTAGGGAGGTTGGGCTTGGCGTTAGTACGGTACACTCTGCACTTTGGGCAAGAAGATACATAATGCAGACAGATTTTACAGAAAATTTAAAGTTTTAAAGGGAATGCACTAAACTAGAATTAATACAAATGTACCTGGATGCTTGGCTGCAGTGAATCTCCTTCCTTTTTATCTGAATGTCTTATAAACCAGCCAAGAGAGCACTTTCCCAAAATGTGGGCCATGAGAGTTTTATTCTCTCTAGGCTAAGAGTTTTATTTCCTGAAAATTTTACGCTAGAAGCCAACATTCAAAATAAATGCTTTAATCATAAAACTTAAATTCATAGGGCAAATATAATTCTGTTAACACTATGCTCACTTGTCTGGGCAGGCATTTGACAGTTTGTGCGAACATGGGCAACATTTAAATAATTTAATAATTTAGTTAATTAATTAATTAATACTGAAAATTTAGCAATGGGTGAATTCATACACAATCATTAAACCAATATTGGAAATGAACATCACTTAACCTGATTTTAGGCATCTTCAAAATAGACCTATGTCTGAACTACTAATGCTCAGTCATCCTCATAGCCAGGAGAGGCATACAGAAATTTTAGAAATCTTTCATTGAACCATTTTTGAAATCATCTCTTCTGTTATAATGAATTCATCCTTCCTCATCTAACAGCTAAATCTTCACTGCTGATAAAGGCTCAGATGTAAGTGAACCTAGATACAGTGTAACTCCATCATTAGAATACCTTTTTCCTCTTAAGTCTCATTAACTAGTAAAGATATTTGAGGCACAAGTCTTACGAAACAGAAGACTTAGACAACTGTAGTGCATCTTGAAAAAACCTGTCCAGTCAGAATCAATAACTGAGAAAAGAGTAACCAAGTTGATTGAGCAAAGTGTAAGGAAGAAAAAAAGAAGTGTTAGGATTCTAAAAAAATTCTGCAGAAAACTGAAGGAAACTGAAATGCGTGGCATGAGGTTACTTGTAATTTATTTTGGCAATGCCTTTGTCTCACTTTTGACCTGTCTACAGGTAGTGCAATCTTATCACAGTAATTCTTTTGGAAATGTCTGCATTGTGTGCTTTATCGAATATGATTATGTGAGAGACTAAGTTATACAAAGCAGAATACTATGTGTAGTTGAGGTAGGTACGTGACATCTTTGGCTGACCTATCTCAGACGGCCTGAGAACACATCACCCATGAACTAGAATCTAACTAAATACTATAAAAAGGTAATCAAAGAAGTGAAACCAATAGATTATAAGTCTAACAAGTACAATTTGAACACTGGGTTGTTTTGTTTTGGGTTTTTTTTTTCCAGGTAGAACTTAGGAGTATACCTCATGAGACATCCATAAGCTGTATCTTTTTAATGATACATCCACTCTTTCTCAGAGAATGTCACTGAAAAGCGTAAGAGAAAACATGGCTTATAGATTGAATGATTACGGCCAGCAAAAAATATATTTCAATATGAAAAAAAATTCCCTAGCAGGACCATCCTGTTTTGGAGAAGTTAAAGAACAAATTTTGCCATACCATTAAGTAAAATAGCTATATGTTGAAGCTATATAGGCTCACCTATGCTCTGTGTTATTATTTATTTAAAGCTAGAATAAGCCTTTTCCTTATGCATTTAGTGAATTCCACCTCCTGAGATGCTCCAGATCTAAAAGAACAGCTGTATAAAGGATAGCTGATATGCTTAAACACCATATGTGCTTAAGGCACCTTGACATATTGGACCCTATAAATGTAATGCATGGCTGCTCTGTATGTTTATGTTGAAAGAAAAGGAAGTCTTACTGCTGAACATAATTCCAGATCAGAAGGATAACCAGAGTTCAATCAAACCTACAAAAGATAGCAATTCTTTTCAAAGACCAGTATGACGGATCATGATCTGGATTATTTCAGGATTATTTTATTTTTCTGTCAACTTTATATACAAATGTTCAGACTATACACCTACATCATACACATTGGTGTTAACATTTATCCTGAAAACAATAAATTAAGGGAGACTTTTTTTTCTCATTATTCTGAATCTATTTAAGTACTGTGAATTTTATCATGGAGTAAGCTAAGATGAAATATGTTTATGTAGTTGTAATCCTGTGTGTGTGTTTTGCCCTGTAAAGTGGAATCTAAATACTTTCTCTCAGTGAAACTGTTTCTGACACTCACCTTCTCTGTCTGGACTCTTACTTTCACGAAGTATACAAAGAGTTAATTTCTTTAAGATTTTTTTCCTTTCTTTCAAATTCCATAAATAGCAGACTGCTAGTTCAGAAGATATGAGAGAGTAAAACACAAAAGTCCATGTGATAAGAAGCATTTGTAGTAAAACATCCACACAGTTAATTAATGGCCTCCACACATTCTGGTATTTATATCTATTGTCATAATTGCTCCTTGGGTTTGATACCACAAAATTCACATGCAGAGAAACGTGTGCATTAACAAGTGTAATTTAAAGCTCTGCAAACGCAAAGGAACTTATATTAATGAGGACCCTGCTGGAAGTCACTGCTGAGAGCCGTAGAAAAGGTAAGGCTTCTAAGAGGAACCAGAACACAAACATCCTATGACCACGAGAAAGCTTTCTCTTTTTCTTTCTTTCTTTCATTTTGTTTTATCAGTATGTGTGTATGTCAGCCTTTGTATTCCCATTTATATCTACAGCTATTGCTACCCATATCATTACCTGAGGGAGTTTTGTAGATTCCCCCATAGCACACAGTAAATATGTATCTGATGACTGATAATAAAATATATGATTCTCCATTCCTTTTAGACTCCTGTCTTATTAGACAAAGGGGCAACGCTTTGTATACTTATGCAGAATAAATCAATATGAACCAAAGTAATTATCAAAAACTACTCCCTCACCACCCAATTAAGGTAACCCTCACATTCACAGTCAATATCCAGACAGCTCTGCTGTGAACATTTTTTCTGTCCTTCAATTCACTTAACTGTTCTATTTCATAAGTCTAAATTAAATTAAGAAGAAAACAACAAAACCAGATAAGGGTCATGACCAGCCTTTGGTGTTTGATCTATTTTCAAAAAAATAAAACCCCACACAAATACGCCCACCACAAAAAAAAACAAAGAGCAAAATACAAAATGAAAAATAAAACCCCCAATAGATTCTTTCCTTAGAAACAAGACTAATAGCTAGCAGGGTATAGTAAAGCAGGCAATATGCACAAGTGGCTAGTTATGGGGTGGCTTGTGTATTTTATCAATAAATGGATTTTGCAAGAGATTTTTCTTACATTTAGGAAACTTAAAGAGAATTTGTACTCCTCAGAATGCCTAGATATTAAGTGAAATTATTCCCAAGCCTAAAGTTTGTTTAGTCAAAATTGAATAGAGAACAATATCAGTAATTTAAAGAATAAAAAGAAACTCAGAAAAGAATGGCTGCAGTTATTGCATAACCAACAAAATAACATTCTTAACTTTCAGTTAGATGCATACTTTTTAAAAGCATACATTTACTAAAGAATGAAAATGGTCTCACCATTATTTCAAGAACCCTTTGTTTTAAGATTGCAAGGAATTAGTGTTTGAACAACAATCTCATATTATATTATA
>VXBQ01012579.1:172249-205710 GCA_013400175.1 Phainopepla nitens
TTATATTATATTATATTATATTATATTATATTATATTATCAGAATTTATGTTCAGTGATGTGCTCATGCTTCTTAGGTCACAATGAACCCAGAATTTTTGAAGAACTAATTACTTGATCCTTTTCAATTTTCAAGATTTTTCTTCCTTCAATGAGATATTTATGCATTCAAATTTAGTCTGGATCATCTTGTACAGCTGAGAGGTTTTTTTTTTGTTGATGTTGTTGCTGGGCTTTTTTGTTTGTCTATTTTTGTTTGTTTTTTGTTTGTTTATTTTGTTGGGGTTTTGTTTGTTTATTTTTGATGGGTTTTTGTTGGTTTCTTTTTGCTGGGTTTTTTGTTTTATAAATATTATTATTAGGTATGTTATTAATTAATACTCTCAATTTAATAAAAAGCCATGATTGTTCATATGCAGCTTTGGGATAAGATCTTAATGCATTCTCAATATGCACAAAATTTGAGGTATGTGTTCTTTCAACTAAAAGATTAATTTCTTCTTTAGGAAGTAGGAAGATTGATAATGCAGCTATATTTCAAAATGGATTTACTTTTGAATTCTTTTAACAATCACTTGCAAATTCTCATAACACTTAGGTTGTTCTCAAAGGAAAAACGAAGAGATATCTGTAGGCACCAAGATGTCTAATTTAAGAGATTGTCTTATTCAGAACAGACAGTTCATTTCGCAAAACAGCCACCTCAGGACAGGAATTAACACCTTCAGAACAGCTGAATGTTTCCCTGAAAGAACATACATTCCTCCATTGAAAACTTAGATGAAATACCTGTAAGTGAAGTGCCTCAAGTTGGGCAAGATGTATCTAGTATTTGGGTTCATGGAACAAGGTCAAACAGTATGTAATTTTTATCACCTTTGTAGAGATTCTGGTTAAAACTATGACATGAATTTTGTGATCAACTATGAGAAAAAGCTAAAATCAGGACCCGTTATCTCATCTGAAATGTTTAGACGTGTCTGAAGAACAGTCTTTGAAAAACTGCAAATATTTGCGAACGTTTTGCACATGTGGAAGACAGATGAGTATAACTTTTCAATTTGCAGATTTTCAGGAATAGCAGAGGTGCTGGGAGCTATGGCATCAGGATCAGACCCAGTGAGGTGAACGGGGTCAGAAACAGCCCTGGAAGACACATGGAGTGCCCCAGGGGCAGGGCTGCGCAAGCTAGTCCAAGAGGTCAGCCCGTTATTGGGGTCTGGCTCAGTAGGGTCAGGCAGGGCAGGGCTGCGCTGCAGATCAGGCAGGGCTGCTCTCAGCTGAAGGCAGAGTTCAAGGGCTAAGGGAGGACCTCACCTGTGGCCATTCTGCAGCTCTGCCTGCAAGTGTCTTTCCACCATCGCTGGCTGGATGGGGTCCACCCCTGGCTGCGCTGGCTCTACTTTGTTCTTGAGCCCCAAAACCAAGCCTCTGGGAAAGGCAGGGATTGAAATACTCTCAAAAGGCTTCCACTGATCAGCTTTGCAGATATAGCCATCTGGGCAGCTCTGTCTTATTCAACATTAATTGTTACTTTCTTTTTGATATGGTCTCCTTGACAGGTAAATTCATTTTAAAAAGGACTGGCCTCAAAACTCAGTCTTCTTCATAGCAAGAGAAATTACCATTTTCATGATTTTCACATCATAAAGCACAACAGGATACTGCTAGAAGAATTTGATTCAGTAGTTCTTAATAATACTGAACAGATCCAAAATTAAATGCAACTCTTTGAAAGCATCAACCATAAAATGATTCACTGTCCATCATACATTATAAGGTACATCATGCCTTCAGCTTAGGCATATTCAAAAGTTATATATTATATTTCTGTATTTGGCTGTAACTTTTAATGAATTACAAAAAAATTAGAGATATTTATTGCAGAGTGTTGCACATTTCAAAATCAATCAAAATGAAATCTTCCATTGTTCCCCTACTGACTGTCAAAATTTTAAAAGTACTTGTTTGATAACTTACATGATTTATACTTGTCAATGCCTGTATTTAGAAATTTAGGGGAAACATAAAGAGTTCTTTCTTATATATTCAGCTTTCAGGGTAAAAAATATCAAAAGATTAAATAGCTGCTGTTTGCGTCATTTAAAATTATGCATATTCTCAGTGGCTATAGTACACTTATATTTCTGAAGTCGTATTCAACATTAAAAGAAAACTCTCAGTAACGACAATAACATAGTTACTGTAGCATTCTGGCTTCTGTGGCTCCTGTTCATTTAAGAGTGAAATTACTGAGTTTTTGTTTTTTTTTCATTTTTTATCTTTTTTTTCTTTAGCTAAATGATAAGAACATGGATAATGCAACAATTCTCTAAGCAGTTCTTAGGAAATTATCTGATATTGATGAAAAGTGAAAGAATATCAACTGCAATTTCTACAAATGCTATAATTGATTGACATTTACTAAGCACAGTTGAGTTTACTGAATCATAGGAGCTCTTTCAAAAAATATTTTATTGGTCTAAGTCAGTGTTGTCATAGTTTAACTTCACAGGCAGGTAAACAACACACAGCCATTCACTCACTCCCTTACAGATGGATGGGGAAAAGATTTATAAGGGTAAAAGTGCAGAAACATAGGTTGAGATAGAGATGGTTTTAATACAGTAAGACAAAGTTGCACATTCTAGCAAAGCAAAAAGGGGAATCAATTCACTACTGCTCTCAGCAGGCAGGGGTGCCGTTATCTCCAAGAAAGCAGAATTTCATCATCTGTATCAGCTACTTGAGAAGATAAAGGACATAACTGCTAATGTGAACCCCTTCCTCCTTTTTTTCCTCCAGCTTTTACTGTTGAGTACAATGTCATATGTATGGAATATCCCTTTGGTCAGTTGGGGGCAGTAGTCACAGTTCTGTCCCCTGCCTAATTTCTCATGCAGCCTTATCCTACTTGCTGGTGAGAAGGCATGTAAAGAAGCAGAAAGAGCCTTGATGCTGTGCAAGAACTGCTCAGCAACAGCTAAAACATCAGGGTATTATCAACACTGTTTTCAGCACAAATCTAAAACATAGTCCTGTATAAGCTATTACGAAGAAAACCAAACCTATCTCATGAAAATCAGGACAACCAGTTACATTAGTTGGTATTAACAGATGAAGATCATTTTGTGTCTTGCCATCCTGCTTCCACTGGCAGGGAAAGAGTGAATACTTCTCAGATACAGACAGAAGTGTATTTATTAAATGCCGCAATCATTCAAAGACAAACAGATGGCTGCTATTCAAACAGGGAAAAGCAGTCATTATACACATCTGTACAATACCAATAAACTCTAATATATCCGGAAGCAATTAACTACTTTTTTTAGAGTAAAGCAAAGAGTTACTCAGAACAGATTTCATTTCATTATTTGGTCAATTTTACATAGGAGTTCTAACTATGCATAAATGGTTTTCATAATAGTGAACACAGTAGGCTTCAATGATTGCTTACTGTGAGTTGGAAAATGCTCACATGGAAGAATATTATAATTTCTTTCCATCACAACCTCCCTATTTCTCTGATTTGCTGTTAATAGGAATTTGAGTCAAGATCTCTTTGTACACTTATTCTCCCTTAGCCTTTCACCGGACTTGCATGCCAAAAATGTTAGGCCCAAATTGCATGTCGTATGTCAAGCTGGAAATGTACATAGGAGATGAAAACTGAAAGCAAAGTTCTTGCCTCAAGACTTATGGCCTCTTGTGAATTCTAATGTACTGGCATCTATGTTTGCTACTGAACTTGAGTTTCACAGTTCATAGTACTGAAACACAAGTTCAGCCATCTGGACAGCTATGTTAATGGCATATTTTATCCTACTACATTCCTGTGCAGCTTTTCCAATCAGACTTTAAACAACTATATCCTCTCTCTAGAATTAACAATCACAGACAATGGATTGTTGTTTAAGTAAATTATTATACTTGGCCTAGCTAACCTCATTAGTGTTAACATCCAACTGGCTTTGACTATCCAATCCAGCAATATGTTATCAATTCCCAGATTTTTACTTATATCCAAAAAGCACACCTAAACAATGGACTCCAGCTGCCCACTGTCTTAAACAGTTGGTTTGCCTCTTGACTCCATTTTGGAATGTCCAAGTGGTTATGTCCAGAGAAAATATGTTTTACATAGGACTAGCTTTAGTAATAGAGATGTAACACAGTTTGTCTTAACTGGCCTAAATTCTTGAAACAGGTTATTTGTCCGTTCCTTATATTATTTTTTTTATCAGTGATACAGTCATGGAAATCAAGGTCAACAGAGAATATCACCTTATTCAATTTGACATTATGAATATAATACGCTTTATATTTCATGCAGATATTTGGTAATAAGCACAATTATATTGGGTATCTTTACTTGTATAGACAGAGCAGATTCCTTCTACCTGGGCATAGACCAAAGCTTTGGTTTAGAAGCCACCACAAGACTATGTTAGCACAGACCTCTGAGAGCATGCTGATTATGAGGAATTTTCTTCTTCTCTAAAGCAGTGACAAAGCTTCAAGGAGAGATATGACTTTCATCCCATTAGGTATAAGTCAAGACACACAGTGTGTGTCTGTGTGTAATCTTTCAGGGGTAGCAAAAATTCCTGATTCTCCAGTAAGTCACTTATATTTTTCTGGTCTAAATCAGAAACAAATCAAAATTATTTGGTTTATTCTGAATATTAGTCTGATAGATCTTTTCTTAATTTGTTACTTTGCTTATTTTTAATAATTCTATAAACTCCAAATCACTTCTGAATTTTCTAAGCAAATATTTTCCAAAATGAAACCAGGCATAACAAAGCCCAGCAAATGATTTCTCAGAGACTCCATGAGAGCAGGAGATCCTCTCATTTTAACAGGGTTAGTGGGTATTTGCCAGCAAGTTAGTTTTTTGTCTCATCTAACTTACATTCTGTGAATTCCACCTAATTCATTTTTAATACTATATAATTGTGAATCCTCTGATCTGTAGATATACAGATATCTTGCTTTCACTGTTGTTTCCATCAACCAGCTGATGTAATCCTATAGAAAATAAAATTATAAATATAGAAATCCTTCAAAACTTAAATTAATATTTAATAATATAAACATACTTGAGTAAATTAGCATTTTTAATTATATACAACATAACTGTTTATATGTCCAAATTCAGGATTCTAGTACTGTATTATTTAACTGAAATATAACTAATTATGTTAATACATAAAGAAAAAAATATATTGTAATACCAAAAAAAAAAGGAAAGCTGGAAGGAACATCTCATAAACCAAATACATTCATGGAGACATATCAGTTCCAATTGCATTTTTTTTCTACAGGATATGAGTGTGAGGGAGAAAATTAAAAATCGATTTTAAGAGTTTATTGAGTTCTGAAAGAAAGACACATTTTAAAATCTGAAAAAAAACCCCAAAAATAAAAAAACAAACAGAAAAGCCTAAAAAAACCCAATAAAAACCCAAACAAACAAAAAACTTCCCCAAAATAAAAATAACCACCACCCCTCAGCCCCTCCAAACACTTAATCCCACATATTGCTAGTAAGAAGGAATATACAGTAATAGGTATTCCAGAAAGGACAAGTATGTAGAAAGAAATTGAAGCTTCATGGGTAAAACCACGGGACCTTCAGGAATTTGGTATTGATGTACAGTATTAAAAAATAAGGAAGAATTTCTGTCAACATATGCATAATATTTTATACACAGTAAAAATTCAGGGACAGTAAGATGTTAAAAAAGGGTCAGAATCTCTGCAAGAACACATACACAGGATGGACAGAGAGAGAAATTCCTTCAATATCAAGCATGCTGTGCCTGATCAGTACAACTGCTTCTCTGTAGCAAATTTCCCTTCACTTCCAGCAGAGAAAACTCTGCTTTTTGATTTGCCCCTCAGCACATTTTGCAGAATGTATGTAAATATTTACCCACATAATTCATACTATCAATGTTGCAGGCACATATAGAGATGCCTGGGGCACAAACAAGCTTTCCAGAGGTGTCAGATGTAATCTATGTAATACTGCAATCAATTCTGAAGCAATACTAATTTATAGGAAGTCAATCTTTAAACAGTAAGAAGATCACAATTACTTTGAATAAGAAGTGTGTAGGGACACATCACCTCTGCCACACTTAATTCCTTTCTGTTTTCTTATCATACTATTATTTCAATAAAGATACAACATGGAGGACAATATGAAATGGGAACACAATAAAGAGCTTTAGTTGTTTGGGAATCTATAGATTTTGAACTACAAATACATTGAGAACCATCAGCATGTTTGGGCAAACTGGAAATTCAGTTAGTATCTATTTATCAGGAAATCCGTTCTGTTGTTCTCTTCATTCAAACTCTTAATGCCCTTTATAGAAATTGTCACAGGATTCACATAAGAAATAAACCTGGAAAAGGTGCTACTTATATGAGTTACCTAGAACTTAAAATTAAGTTCATTCCCTAGTTCTTATAGGTATACTTTTCTGAGTGGATTTTTCCAAGATAATGACATTCAGCAATAACAATTTCCAGTATAATGAGACTAAGTCTAAACTCTCAGAGTATAAACTGATGGACTGCCTTGGGAATAAGCACAGGCTTCTGGCACTTTTTCATTCAGTATTATAGATACTGTCAAGGAGAATATCTCCCCTTCTGACTCTCCCCAGCAACTAAATGAATATATACATGTTCATGCTTATGAACCTGCTTGGGTTTACAGACTGTTGAGAAGAATGTATTCCCTTTAGATACCAAGCACGCTGAGATTCTACACAAAATAATGATGTAGCTTCACTAAACTACTTGACACTAACTTATAGGATATAAACTATGCACAGTTTTATAGATATTTATACCTTGCACACCACCCCTTCAGGTTATAGCTACTGAACTGGGGAGAGAGCACCTAATTTATGGGTTTCCTGTAACACTGGAAAATACAACAAATAAAGACTCATATTTCAGTATTAACTGAACAAGGTCTTACTTCTATGTCTGCCTGACAAATCAAAAATAATTCAGGTAACCCAACATCTAAGGAAATAAAGTGACAAACTGGGTTTATTTCTGGTCAACTGAAAAACATGCAGTCCTAATAACCATATTATCTAATATTACTATAACACATTAAGTCATAGTAAGGTCATGAAACCATTGTCTTGGCTGGAGTTCAAACAAAAATATGGATGTTTTGGGGTCAGTGAGGTTGCAGACACATGAGCTTTCTTGAGCCTAGGAAAATTCTGCCTTTCTGTTAAAAATCTCAGTAATCAAGTCCAAACTTCCACTCTAATTTAGTTATACCTAATTGTAACCAGTTATCCTTTCTTATTGACTTTGAATACTGTAGGCAGGTTTCTTTTAAACAGGTACTGCACATTCAGCTATGTTTCAAAGGTAAGTTTACAAAAAGTGAAGGAAAAATATTTTGAAAATATATCTGAAAAGAAAATAAATCTTTTTCCTTACTTTCTCCTTCCCCAGCCTTTTCATATGAAAATGAAACCATTAAACCTTGCACTGGTTATGAGTTTGAACTTTTCCATTTTAGCTGTCTCAAAAATTAGCTATGTCCACCTTTTGGCATCCTAGAGTTATATCTGAATGGAAATCTAGTAGAGTTTCCTGCAGCACTTCTTCAACCTGGACGCCCTGGAGTCCTTTGTTTTCAAAGGAAAATGGTAGGTCAGGTCTCTACCTAATTTGAGATGTTGTATCCAAATCTTAACTGAAAGTTAATGGAATAGTAGAAGGTTAGAACAATAATAAGTTAGAGAAGTAGAGAAAAAACCCCAAACATAACAAGATTCTCATCAGATACATATGTTTCAAAGAAAATGAAGATATTGAGTCAACTCAATTTTTCTGAATCTCCAAGACATATCAGAAATTCAAAATTTAAGAGACTGATAACAAGTAAAGAACCTGAAGACATTGCCACTGAAAAAAAAAAACAACTCTTTGCATAAATATTTCTGAAAGACATTTTTTACAACATAAAGAATTACATTTACCATAGATATTGGTGAAAATAAAAACAACAAAAGTTTCATGTTTTGTTACTTCCTCATGATACTCACTCTTGTTTATAGCAGCAAATATGCAGCTTGTAGTGATAGTGACATTAGGTTATTTTTCCTTTATTTTCTCTCTCTATTTGTTACTGTTTCTTTTGCATTTGCTGTAACCTAAATGATTTGGTTTACATTGCAATGTTGTTCATATTCTCCTGGATGAGCATCATTGATGGTAATTGATGTTGGCTGCCATGGAAATGCTAATTTGGTAGCAGTCAGTGTAAATCAATCCTCGTCAGTTAAATTCACAGGAAATACATGGTGGTCACTGTGAAGACTCTAAGAGGTAATAAAAGCTACTGACAGAAGGGGAAACTCTTAAAATAAAATTGTGCATGAAAGTTCCTAGTCTTTTTCCCTGCTATGCTCATTTAAGCATTATAAATAGAAGTGATATATAGCAAAATATCTTAAACTCAGGATGAAAATTTCCTTGTCTCTCATGTGCAAAAGGCAAGCAAACACCTACTTTTGAATTTTAAGAAATTCAGTTTTTAAAAGTATAGCCTTCCACAGTGGGATTTTATAGTCAAATGCTTAATTATTGGAAAAAACCCAAACAAACCAACAACCCCTTTCTTCTAACATTGACATTGCTAATACTACAATCATTCTGAGTATCTGTAGGATTTCCCTAGCAGAAAAAAAGGTTTTTTTAAGATAATAACAACACATGGCAAATTGGAAAGATGGAAACACAACAAAAATATGCACAAATTCAACAAGTAATATTCTTATAGTTTTATTCACTCCAAATTTGACTGACTGGAGTTACTACTTTTTTGATAGAACAGTGCTAGCCATCATAAAGAATAAAAATGTTCACTAAGAAGATACAATTCTTCATAATTCTGCATGGCCTTCTGACAATGAGATGAATACTGATCTCATTTCAAAACTGCTATTAGTTTCTTCAATTACCTGAGGTAGGTTACAATGAAAATATGAAATATTATCACTTACAGTGGGACTTATTTCCATCATACTTATAGTGTAAACGATTCCAATTGCATTTAAATTGCACAGAGAACTATGAGTAGAAGTAAAAGAGATCTTGGGGTTTGTGTGAATGCTCTTCATAATTTTCCTTGCAAATTTCAACCAAATATTCTTGCACATTTATTTAAAGGCCTCTGCCTGTCTTATTTCAATTAGAGGTAGATCCTACAAGGGACAAATCCCATATTGTTACTGAATTTTGTGTGGTTTTGCTGAGACAAGGGAAGAAAAAGCCAAGGGGATTTTAATTATGGTCTTCATCTACCTGATGTGTGATTACAAGAAAATAGTCAAAGTTTTCTTGGTGGAGCACATCAAAACCCAGGCTGCACAATCTCCACCCTTGGAGTTATTCCTATTTTGGATGAATGAAGATTGACCTTACTTTGTTGGTCCTGACTCGAGCAGTAGCTTGGACTGAATTATCTCTCCCTTCAATACAAATACATTAACCTTAAAGAAATGAGAAAAAAACCCCTTCTATTTAGTAGATATTGACTTAGCAGTTTTAAAAGCTTGTTTGGCCTTGGTGTTGGTTTAGGGGTTTTGGTGTGGGAAGGTATTCTTTTTTTTTTTTTCCCCCTTTACTTTTAAAATGAAAACTTTGGTTGAAGTTCAGAGGAATTTTCATTTCAGATGTAAATACATCCAAAATAAGAAGACAGAAGAAGACATGGAGAATGCGTATATTCTGGTAAACAAAAGTGAGGGAGAGACAAAAGTCTTTATAAAGCTAAGAGAAGACTGTCTTGCTGGTGTGTTTTTTGTTTTGATTTTTCTTGCAGCCCAAACACTTTGGTGTCTATAAATGATAAACTTCAGACTCCCTTTTGCAAGATGGAAGGAGAGAGAGGTGTGGATATAAGGGGTGATTAAGGGTGAGAGTCCAACTTGTCTGGCCGAAGGATTCTGGATCCTGTTGAAGTAATAGGCAAGATACAAACCATTAAAATCAGAGCAGTCTTGGCCATTTTACTGTTTGGAAGCAGTCTGTAGAGTGACCAATCCCCATAATGTTTCCTACATCCCAGCTTGGGCAAACATATTTGTGTTTGTCCAAAACAAAGGAAGGGAACACAATAATACTTAACTAGCAATAGTGTGAGGATCAGTTTCTTGCTCTGTTTTCCACGTCAGTATAGATATATCACAAATCTTCTGAGCTCCAGTTTGCAAAGTCCAGAAGCTGAGTGAAACCGTAAATGAGAGATTGGTAAATTTGCAGTAATTTGGATAACATTTTGTGTTAATGGTCCTTCAGTATCCAAACATGATTTGTTGGACAAGAAAAGGGAGTTTTATTTATACAGCAATGCAGAGTCATCTATTTAGCTATTTATGGATGATTATGTTAATAGAAAGTTGTTTCTTAGCCACACACTTCAGTGGTATTTAAGTATCACTGGAGAACATCAGTGATAAACAAAGAAAATGTTCAGACCATTTATTCATCATTGATTGCTATTTTGTAATTGAAAGCTTCTTACTCCATCATGGAAATAACCAAAAAGATTTTTATTTCTAGACAGTAAGTAGGGTCTTCATCAAATTAAGAAGTATAAAGTTCTTTTTGCAGTTGCATCTAAGGGAAGTATAATTAGAGAAAACAAAAGGAGGTGGTTGGAAGGACCAGATATAAATTCAAAAATAGCAGTCACTAATATTTTTTAAAACCCTCTAGAGTACAAGGAAATTTAGTAGGGATGAAATAAAGCTGGTTAAAATGTGTTTTCACAACAATGATTAAATGTTTATGTTATTTATATAATAAATAATCATAATCTCTGCAAAGATGATATATGGTTAAGAGCATGCATTTGATTCATATCAAAGCATGATAATACTCTATTATTTAATTCTGATTTATTCAGCTTTTAGAGAGGCTATTAGAATATTTTGAACAACTAAGAAAATACCACAATGACCTCTAAACTTCATGTAGGTTTTTAGTTTCTGTCTACACGTTGCATATTTCATGACACCTCTTCAAATTGTCCAGAGGAAGACAACTTGTTCAGGAATTTCTTATATTTATTTTGAAGAGCCTTTCCAAAATAGTAAAATATAATGAATATTTTTTAACTGTTTCTTAACTTTTTTCTTCCCTTTTTTTTTCTTTTTTTTGTTCAGCTCAATGAATCAACTGTGTCAGCTTTGACTGATTCACCTATAACAGCTTTAACTTCACCTGAATTCTCTTTCTGAAAACAAAAGTCATGTGTAAGATTTCCTGGCTAAAGATTGTTCCTTGATATAAATCATTAAAGAGCAGTAAAATCTAACCCATGCCCAGCAATATAGTCACCGTAATGGGGAGGTTGTGAGAAGTCAATGGTTATGAGAAGTCAGTAGGTTATAAAAACCCTACGTTTACTTCATCCATTCCAATCTACCTACCTGTCATGTGACAAGGTTTTTCTATGGGCAAGGCTGGCCATGGAACATTCTCTTTGTTCCATCATTTAGGTTACTCCTGAAAGAGGAGTAGCCATACAATTATTTAAAACATATTATTATATATAACGATAGTTAGCAAAAACAGACAAGTGTCCACAAGCTCAATGACTACCAAACTTAGAGAGAAAGCTTCAATCCAGACCAATATCTTTCTAAATTAAATAAGATTATTGCTTTCACATCTTCAAACTATGACAAATCTGTTTTGTATTCTGTATTTTCCATCTTCATTTATCCACAAGGGCTAACTGTATTTAACAGTAATGAAAATCACACGGTATAGCTAAATGAATCAAAGCCCTTGGAAGAGAAAAGTTATGACTATGGTCTAGCAATTTGTTAGTTTTGAAATGAATTGATTTTACGAGTTAGCATCAGCACCACCAAGAATAAGCCTATGAGGTCTTCTTTGTTTCATCACTATATAGCTTGATAAAATCAGTACCAAGTCTCTCTGAGTCAAAGTCCAGACACCATGCTCTAGAGGTCAGAAGGAACATAATACCCACATCTGAGATTAAACTAGTATGCTCCTTTTTGAAAACTCATTAGAATTAAAATAAAAAATCATTAATAAAAGTCAGGAGGGTGACATCCTAAAAGGCAGGATATTCATGATGCAGAGACTTAGAAAGGAAAAAAAGAACCGCAGATGCTTTAAAACACAATGATTTAAAAGACTTTGAAATTTTTAAAAGTGCACCTTTATGTACTACCCATATTAAATATACAAAAAAAAGAGTACATCTTAGATGATATAGGAATACATGTCAGTAACTTTCATAAGTGTCAGTGCGTGGGGATGTGGGTGTATGTGTGTACAAGGGGAGGTATGTAGTTTAACACATATACTGTTCAGAATTTGTCCTAGAGTCCACTCTTACTCAGAATGATATTATCATTTTATGTTATCCTTTTGCTATTTAATTCCCATATTTAACAGACCCTTCTGGGGAAGAAGAGTTCAAAATTATTTATTTTTTGTACATTGTTTGGCAGTTGTGCTACTTCTATGATTGCCACCTGGTATATTTTCTGTCAGGGTATTTCACAGGCTACAACAGCTGTTTGTGGAAATAAATGGCATGAGGGTGGCAAGAGTGTAAGGGGAAGATGAGACAAAGATGAGTGCTGTAGACGATACAAGGAAGACTAAATCCATCACAGGAATTAATTTCCTTACCTATTTTGATAATTTGCTGTTCAGTTTTAGACCATACAAGTCTAAGGATTGAGCTGTGCACAAAAAAGAATGTTGTAGGAGGAATGAGGAGCTGTCCTTTGTGTGTAAGAGGACTATAATTAAAAACTGGCTGTACATAATTTGAATCACGTGGAAAGACTGTGTTTGTAGAACTGCTTCCTGTCAAAGGTCAGGGATATTGTGGAATGAGATTTTTGTCACATTTTAGGCGCAGAATGCAGGGAATATAAGACTGTATGTATCATGTGTATATTCTTGTGTGAAATCAGACTATGCAGCTTGTTTCACTTCATTTACCTCTACAACACAGAGTATGATGGACCAGGCAGATAGAACATGTCGCAGATCATGTAATATATGATGTGTATTTGCAACTCTGAAAATATCTAACGAAGAAAAAAAAAGAAAAAGAAAGGGAAAAAAAAGGCAAGCTGTCAATTTACAAGTGATGAAAACAATATCTGTCAAATCAATAAATTATTTTTAACTCAGATTTTATTTTTACAAAAAAAAAAGAAAATAAATAAAATAATACTATGTGGAACATGCTAAAATAATAAGCAATTAAAGCTGTTCCATACATACTACCTAGTAAATTCCCCTTCCTTTACTTTTGTGCTTACCTTTGTATTTCCCCTTTGAGTCTAAGATTGAGTGTTTTAATTTTGAGAAGAGTCACACCCAGCTTTCATTATTGCCAGTTCTCAACCAGCAGGGTGATTTTAAGGGTTTCTTTCCCAGGAGTAGTGTGATATTAATAATTTCATCTTCCTTGCTGAACGGTTTACTTGGGGATATTTTTATGGTTTCTAAATATTTATATTTTTATGGTTTCTAAATATTTGTTTTACAAATAAATACAAAAAATGAGGTTTGTGTTATTTTCCATAAGGTTTCAAGTGCATATTAGCATTAACTGTAACCAAAAGTTTTATGGTTATCTTCAGATATTTTGTACAGGGACATGCAGCAACCTTAGATGAGACTAAAGGTTCAGCTGACATCTCTATAGGTCTGAATGAAGCTGGCATCACAGCATTACATACAGATGTTCATACAGCTGTTCAGATATATTTTACCATGTCACCATCTTCTGTTTCATCTCTTGCCAAACACAATTTTGTACCTGGAGCACCTAGATATAAATCAGGTTGAATGCAAGGAGTTTCCTAGTATGTTATTTGAAACTTTCTATTTGATGCACACACAGGATGCTTGAAAAAAATTACACCAGTCACATCATCCTTCTTGTTTGAACAATAGGTGAATGAAGAAAAGCAGAAGGAAGGTCTTACCTAAATTTAATATAGCATAGATACAATATAACATAATCAAAAGTTGTAATTTATCAAAATTCAGATCAGAGGTTTCTGAGGAGTCTTGTTAGTTTCCTAATATAAAATAATTTAGCTTTTATATATTAACAAATGTATTATTTATTGAAATGCAAACACATTTACAGTTCTTAAAATAGTAAGAGTATTTCTATTCATTTATGCCTACTCTACCTGCATATTCTCCTGTGAAAAAAACCCATGCAATTTATAACCTTAAAATCAGAATCATCTATTTGGAGCTAGAATTTAATAGCAACAGAACCAGCATTCGGATATTGTACCTGTATTTTGGTGGACAGTGAACCAGCATTCGGATACTGTACCTGTATTTTGGTGGACAGTCATCTCAGTGAACCATTACCAAGTTAAGAGACTAATTCCTTTAATTCCATTTCAGAATAAAATCTATAATGAAAAGCATCAATGTGCTATGTTTTATCTATGAATCAATAAAATTTCTCATCAAATTTTTTGGGTAAGTCAGTCATACTAAGATTTTTCTGCTCATGTCCAAGACATAGAACTTTTAACAAGATCACTTTTTACTTGAAGAATACCTAGGACTGCAATTTTTAGATGGAACAACTTTAGGAATACTCAGGATCCCTCTGTTTTCTTGGTTAAAATGTAAAAATGCAAAAATAGTGATGCGCTGGATGAATAGATTATATAGACATTTTCAAGATTCAAAACTGTATCTGACACAAAAGGTCTATCAAACTCTTTAACTAGGTGTTATTCTATTTTATTATGTTATTGTATGCTAGCTCAGTGGGAATGAAACAAAACTATTATGGTGTTTTATCATATCTGAATTGCTTTCTTATCTAAAAAAACCTTATTTCAAGCTTTTAATTTTTATTATTTACTTCAATTCTGCATGCAGATGTTAAAAAACCCCTGCATTTTAACTCAGCATTCTTACTTTGTTTATTAAGTGATCACTCGTTTAAGGTCTGATAACATGGCATAGAGCATGAACATCTTTTATCCCCCTGAAATGTTTAATCACACAACTATTATACTTTTAAAGGAGTCAGCAGACAGACTTCAAATCTGCATGTCTGAAACATGAAATGTCAACTTGATTAGTTATGAAAGTAGGAATGAGTATATAGATTTAACAGCAATGAACACTTAGAGTTTAAAAATGACTCAGTCACACATCTGTACTGTCAAGATAGCTATCCTAAACTTAGATCTCTAATTAGAATATTTATACATTCTGTTGCTCTTGGTTGCAAAAAGATTATTTCTGGTATAGGCTTAATATAAAAATATCATATAGTGTTCCTGTTTTCCCACAGAGAAACTCTGGATAGGTACTTTCTTAGTTTATGACTCAAAATGCACTAAAAAACTATGTAGATAAACAGCTGACAGCTACTGTATTGCTCATTATTTTCTGATTTTATTTTACAGGATGAAGGACAACTCCCTGAGATGTTTATTAATAAGGAAAACAGATTTTTTCTGCCAGCATCTGGACTAAACATTTAAAAGAACTCTAGGAAAGTATTTATAGGACTTGTGGACCAACTGAGACCCAGTATATTAACATATACATAACTACAAAGGTATTTCTCTCTGGAACAACGAGTTCTCTCCTATATCAATACAGGCACATTGGCATGGATGAGGGCAGAGTGCTTGTAACCACGATCACAGAACCAGAAACCAGCACTTGCTCTTGTTAAGCTTCATGTTGTTCGTGGTTGCCCAGCCCTTTGATTTGTCAAGATCTCTCTGCAGGGCCTCTGTGCCTTCAAAGAAGTCTACAGCTCCTCCCAATTTAGTGTCATTAGCAAGCTTAATTAGCATGCCTTCAAGTACTATGTCCAAGTAATTTATAAAGACCTTGAAGAGAACTAGCCCTAAAATAGAGCCCTACAGGACCCTGGTAGTGGCTGGTCACCAGCCTGATATAACAATTTACTGTAGTCCTTTGGGCCTCACCTGTGAGCCAGTTGCTCACCCATCATATGATGTGTTTATTCAGCTGTGTGTGGGACATTTTGTGCCAAACAAAGACTGTGAGAGACATTATCAAAAGCTCTACTGAAATCCAGAATAAATCAGATCAACTGGTTTCCCTTGATCAGCTAAGTGAGTGAATTTGACATAAAGGAAATTCAGTTTTTCAAGCAGGACTTGCCCCTCAATGTAATCCCAAAGTATCTTGTGAGTGTGTAATTATCCACTGAGAGGATCAATTACAGCTAGAGCAGCGATGGTGCCTCCAATTTCAAGAGAAAAAGGTCAGCAGGTGAGGTCTACAGGGCTAGAAATCAGATGAAGACATACAGTAAGTGATTTAACTCTTTTTGTATGCATAGATCTAATGGGGTCATCTGCAGGAATTTTGATACTAGCTAACTCTTCTGATAGATCCAACATAGAAGGGTTTTGTCTCTTGTTTTTGGTTTTTGTTTTTGTTTTTTTTTACCTTTTGGCTCTGCAGCATCTTCTGGAAAGAAGTAAGTACTTCTAGCACTATAGCACTGAGAAAGGAACCAGCAACAAAGAACGCTACTCGTTCATCATGGCATTAATGATGTTAATAAATTGCTCAGGAGAAAGGAGATAACCTCTGAAATGAGGTCTGTCCATCTGAAAAGTCCATATATTAATTTTGCTTCTTTGTGAGAATTCCTCCTCATAGTCCTGAAAATCTTCCTTCAAATACAGTACACAGAACTACAAAAGCACAGATGCAGTTCTGTCAAGCACCTGAGAGAACATCTGAAATATCAGCCCAAAGCTGTGAGCCTTCAACTAATATCCTGTCCACCTTTCCTCACTACTTAACCCTCCTCTAGCTGGTTTAACATAGCAGGCACCTTAACACACAGCTGCTCCCTCACTCCCCACTCACAGTGGAATGGGGGAAAGTATCAGGGAAAAAAACCCTAAAATCCATGGCTTGACATAAAGGCAGTTTATTCAGACAGAAAAAGAAGGGAAAATAATAATAACAAAGCTAGCAACAATAGAAACATTATTATTATTAATAATAATAACAGCAACAACAACAACAATAGTAGTAGAATTTGACTATACAGAACAAGTGATATGGATTGCATCACCTCACCACCCAATGTCAAATACCCAGCCAGCTTTCTCCACAGATGAGTATGATGCCATATGGTATGGAATATCCCTTTTGGCCCCTTTGAGTCAGCTGTCCTGGCTGTCCTCTCAACTTCTTGTGCCTTCCAGACTCCTTGTTGGTAGGACACTTAGAGAAGCTGATGAGTTCTTGACCATTGCTCAGCAACAATGGTATTATCAGTGCATTATCAACATTCTCATCCTAAATCCAAAACACAGCACTGTACCAGCTACTAATAAGAAAGTATCTCTATCTCAGATGAAATCAGGACAGGGATACATTCCTGTAATTAACATATCCAGTTAATTGCTTCAACGACAGAACGTGGCTGTAGGTTAGGAATTGAACCTTAAGAGTAGAAAGGTTAATAATAACTTTAAGTGGACAATTTTCTTTGAAAAGAAAAAATAAAGTCTAAAAAAATAACCAAAAAGAAATTTTTGTGCCAATAGACTTAGAAATATAATAATAATTTTAGAAAAAATATATGTTAAAATGCAATGAATTCAAAATTGTTACAATAATTGGTTTTTTTAGAGTGTTTTTGCAAGAGGCTACAGGCATTATTGAAAAACAGTATCCTTGAATTTATTTTTTTTTTGCTATTTTTCACCTGAAAGAAGATCACTGAAATAAAAAGAATGAAATAGAAGCAAATAAAACTGAACCAAAACAACATGCCCCTCCTCCAGCAACAAGCACTCAAGCAAACAGAATACTAAAGAATCAGCATAAGTCTTTAGGTAAATTTTTCAATGGAATGGATAATCTTGATTCATAATTGAGTTAAAGCAAATAATGTTAAAAACAGATGAACATTTGGACAATGAGAAGCTTAAAATAAAAACACTTTGAAATGAAATATTATATTTTAGTTGTTTTGTTGTTTTAATGGTCAATACTGTTTTATAAATTTCAGAATAATATTATAGAGAAGATGCAAGTATTTCAATAAACAAAATAGAACACAGCATAATAATAAAGTACAAATTTGGTCCAGTACAAATTTTCTTTCCTATTTTTCTGATTAATTATATTTAGTTCACAATTTCAGGATAGTAAACCTGAGACAGAAAGATGAATGATAGGTACCTACTATGGTTTCCAAATCTGGGTATCAGATCAGGATCCCAAAGTTTGCAGATTCCTAATCTAAATTAAAACTAAACAATATTGTTAATCCCGCTCTGCTCATGCAGCTGTTGTTGTTGATCTAGTATCTGAAAATATGGGGATTTAAAATAATTTTTCTTCAATATTTCATTCCACTATCTTTGAGGTTTAAGAGTATTTGGAAATAAATACAGAAATTATGGTATCTGTATGCCAGTTTAGGATCTTGCACAGGGAATATTCTCTACTGGCTGTTTACAATACTAATCTGTACAAAGCAAGCACAACAGATCTAAAGACTTGACTCTTTGTGCAAACAAAATCCTTTCCTCCCTTGGCCATTGAGGAAGCAACATTGGAAATCAAGATATACATCTGAATGTCTCTATATGTGTGAAGTCTATAAGTTTTTTTCTGCTCAAAGTAAGATTTTTTTTATCCCCCTAGGAGAATTAGATGACATACTTTAAATTTTGAGTAGAAAGTAAGCAGATAAAAATTTCTTAGGTCAAAGTTAACCTACTCCAAGTGCTATATAAACAAAAGCTTTTTACTACCTAAGTGTCTCACTTAAGATTATATATATTTTTCTCTTTTTAAGAGTCTAAACTTCACATATGATATCAGCCTAAGTACATGATTAATTTTTCTGATCTGAAATGTCTCAGGTCCCTAAACTCAAGTTATCCATCCAAGTTTTTATACACAGTCAAAGGAAGCACCTTTAAGAATGAGCCATCTGATCCAATTTAGAGGTCAGTATTAGGATGCTGTAATTGCCTTTGGAGGTGCCTATTATCTTTCCCAATTATAGTCCACTTAGCTGTCTGTCTCTGACAGTGGCCTGTAACAGAACTAAAGAGTCCTGTCAGATTTTAGAAATTTTTTAGAAATTATTAGAAACTGATTTTTTTCCTGGCAAATAGGAGAGACTTCAGTTTTCAACAGACCTTTTGTTTTTTTCATTTGTAAAAATCTTACAAATCTTTTAAGTGAGGAAAACTGTGACTTTTTTTTCTGACATAGCAGTTATATCTTTAAAACATACACTCATATTTTAGAATTATAAAATCCTCTGAGTTCTACTTTTTTCTCCAGTTTTCACTGTACTGATGTAACAGAGGACAAGTTATTTTTAACCTGTCATTTAATTGGAAAACTGCTATTTCCTCATGGCTTTTTTTCCTAAAGATAAATCCTTTTATGAAATAAATTATCCTGGAAAAACAAGTTACAGTGTAACAGTGAATTTTGCTATGTATCAAAGGGATTTAGTTTACAATTTTAGTATGTTCTATTCAGTATGGGTAACCATCAGTCAAAGGATCTGAAAGCATCCAGGTTGCTTATTGCTACATTGCAGTTGTACATGACTTCAAATATACACTTATGCGGATGCATGTCAGCTATCATAAGTAAATAAAGCAATCTGTCCACAGAAGATAGAATTTCAGTTCAGGCTACTTTAATTCTATTTAGAATCATAGAATCATGGTTTGGGTTGGAAGGGACCTCAAAGATCACTAGTTTCAACCTCTCTGCCATGGGCAGAGACACCTTCCATCAGACCAGGAAGCTGAAAGCTCCATCCAACTTCACCCTGAACACTGCCAGGGATAGAGTATTGACACCTTCTCTGGGCATCTTCCAGGGAGTCATATGCCTTTTTTTTTCCTCTCTTTGGTCCAAACCCCACACTAAAGCAGCCCTCCAAAAGGGCCCTGTCAGCAAAGCCTGCACCCTATTCTGATAATGCTCACCCTGCCCGTTCCTCTTCCTGCTGCCCTCACAGGGGCCTGCCCATCCATACCAACATGCAGGAGGATACATTCACACCTGGGTACCTCCAGGCCCAGGGGTGGTACAGGCTCCCATGTTCCAGCCAGGCTCCTTGAGTTCTCTCCATGTTCGGAGCTGGTACTGATGGCATGCAGCCGGAGAAGGCTGTGCCAGTGAGATGTGACTGAGAGATTTTGCAAGCACCAGGTGAGGACAGGTAGCAAGCCAAAATATGATTGGGCTCCTGTGAGTCATGTTGCTGTGCAGTGACACTGAGTGACCCTTGATCTTCTTGGTGGAATTGAACTGTCAGCACAGAGCTCCTGGAGAATAAAAACCAACAAACAAAAGAAGATGGATGAGCCAGTCAGAATTAAGGCCTGGCCTCTGGAAGAATGTGGGCTGAATTTATACCACTCCTTCCACATCCACAGCCCCTTCTGGATGTCTTACTCCTGCTTTTATTGCTCTGGAGGGAAAGAAGTGGTCTGAGAGAAGAAAATGATGCTGAGAGTCCACTTCTGACCCCCACAAGGGGTTAAATGGTCAAGATTTCCAGTTGCTGGAGCAACAGGTATTTCAGTGCCCCTGGTGTGTGCTGGTGGGCTGAAAGCTGTATTCTGCCTTTCCCCCCCAGCGCACACTGCTGCTGATGGACAGCTGGGCTGCAGCATGCTCAAGCTAGTCTGGATTTCTGTCCCCAGGGAAGGTTTGTCTTCTTCCATGCAGACCAAGGCATGATTCAGAAGCTCTCAGCACCTCCCTGTCACTGCCCTGCCTGAGCACATGAACAGGGTAGTGGTTTTCTCAGGCAGAGGTATCCTCTCCAGTGCCACTGTGTCCTCTGGAGCCATCCTTCTAACCGAGCTGTAGCCATTTCTGTTCACTGAACGCCCTCAGGATGGCCTTTGCTGAGCATCCTGAGCCAGGATCATACTGGACTGGCCATATGAGGATACTGTTATTCTCCAGGGAGGTCACAGCTTGGGAGTGCTGAGTACTCAGGAGAACAACCAGCAATATTTTCTCTCCAAGTGGGCTGTCAGTGGCAGCAATACTGCCTGGGTTCTCAGATTATGACAAGGGTTCTGATTTATTGAGTTCATTAGCTACTGAAAAGCAAATTTTGATTGCTGTGTTTTATTATTCTACTCTTTAGCTTCAGACTACTATATGAAATACCTCCACAAAATGCAATGGACGTTCCTCCTAATTGTGGACAAAAAAATTACTTCTTTTGTTACACAGTTGATTTTTCAAGATGACTACAGAAAGTATACAGACAAACCTGGTCAAAATGAAAAACAAAACATAAGAATAGAAAACAGATATACAAGAAAATAATGAGTTTAAATTGTTTGCATTCCAGTCTCACCCTGAAGCAAAGTACACTTTTGTCTATGGAATCTTCTGCCTCTAAGCAAGTGCAGCATTTGGTATTGTTATAGCAATTAAAGCACAGATCTACTCATATAATGATGGATTTTAGATTAGAATTCTGTTTTCAAAAGCACATAGCCATGTAATTTAGAGACAAGTTGTAACCAATATTCTACTTTTATCTGAAAGGAAGTCTTGTTTTTTCACACCACGGTACAAAATTTAATTCTCCAATGAGGATGATTCATAAAGTGAAGCATCCAGAAAAGACACACCTCCTCACCTTGAAAATTAAGCAACAGAAAAAGTAAACAAAGAGAAAAGGTATCCATAAAGGCTGCACAAATTTATTTTTTTTTGTATTTCCATTCTGATTATTTGGTAAATTCTAACCATCCTTTAAATTTGGAATTTGCATTGAATGAACAGCTACCACTAAAATGAAATTGTTCCTGTAGAAATGACAAGTACAGCCTGCAGGGTTAGGAAAAGTAGGATCTACTCAAAATATTTCATACCAAAACAGTAATTGATCTTGCTTTTTACATTCCATGAGTCCATTTCACAAAAGAAGACTATTATCTGAGAAGATGAGTAAACTGTTGACAAATGCATCTCTTCTACATTAAGATTGAGAAGGTTTTAATAATAATTAGGAGTATTTGAAAGTTACCTGACAGAAACATTCTTAGGATCAAAGCTTTATTGTGTCTGTTACTGCATTATTATACAGAACAAAATGCAATACTGTCCAAGAAGCTGGACATAGCAAGTACCTCAAGTCCCTTGTAAAAATCTAGGTTTTTAGCAATTGCATTTGAAGTGCAAGCGATGGTATAAAAGTATTTTTGCTGATTTCTCTTAGGAAGTCATTGCTTTTGCTACCCCTCATTCGTAAAAGTAATGTTTGCTTGTTTGACATTCAAATACAATATCCTAGCTAATGTTTATAAATGGCGTTTGGATGCATTAAAGTTGCATTTTAACTATTTTTACCTGTTTAATATACTCTTACAATTTATGACATAATAATATTGAAGTAAAATGTACTGTACAAAAAAATACATTATCATGCAAAAAATGAAGTATTTTTGCTGAATTGCCAAATACTTGTCTTTAGATTGCCTCTGGATTATCTTCAGCAGCAATAAGGGCTTAGCAACACAAATTTTTGGTCCTTTTATTATTTCCACACTTAAGTTAAAAGAAAAATGGCTTAAGGCATAGCATGATTTGGAGACTCCTAAAATAAAGCAAGAGGGGTGAGCATACAGCTAACTAAGCATACTCTGTTTAACAAAAAAGAAAAGGAAAAAAAAACAGAAAAAAGAATCAGCATGACATTTTTTTTTCTATTCGTAGAGCATGTCATGTGTGTTTATAATGGAGATTATTGCTAAATTTGGCTCTCTGCTTCACTAAGGAATGAATACATGCCATTTCTAATAATATAAGACTTATTACCGAATCTGGTGAAGAGACAGGAACATTGAAGTACAAAAACTATTTAAATTGAGATAATCTGTATCTGAAATTAAATTATTAAAGTGCAGGATGCTGTACTGCACGTATATTTTACCTTTACAGGACATATATCTGCTGATAGGGCTGTTCCTGATAGTTTTATTTAGTTGCTTATTTTTATGGCTCAGTGTAAATACAAATGATATTTCCAGTGTGATTTGGGCTAAAAAGAGAGCAGCATTCTGGAACTCTTAGGCATGTAAGCACATCAGAACAAGTAGAGTATGTTGCACCACTAACTAAGCATGAAAAAACCCATGCTGATACAGATTTAACAAATATTTTTCTCTTATGCCCTTTGGAAAGTAACCTTTTGGAGAAAGTCATTTAACATTCTGAAAATCCAGACTTAGATTTATATAACCAGATTTTCTGCTTCCATCACCATCATTACCTTAGTGCTAAGCAAAATACCTTCTTTTCAAATGCATAAAAATTATCACATTTTTTTGAAGTCCATGTTGCAGTAGTTACTATATGAGAGTTTGCTCTAATTATGAGGTTGTTTGCACACAAGTAATTATATCTTAGCCCTTAAACCATTGTCTACGACTTCTCTTATTAGAAAGTTTTCTATAAATTAATGGTTTTAATTTAATTGTCTGTTTTCCATAGCTGTTTTTTAATTCTTCTTTTGTTATTTAGAAAGTAAATATTCAGACCTGTTAAAAATCAAAGGGAAGGAAGAGTAAAGGGAAGGGTGAGAAGGTCAGGGAGGGAGAAGAAAATTAGAGGGAGGAAGGCAACAGGATTGGAGGAGATCAAGAGAGGGAAGGAAAATGAAAGGAAAATGCCAAAAGAAGAAAAGAAAAGTAAACAAATAAGAATTTTGAGCTCAGATGATGGATAATTTGGGAAGGAAGCTGTGAGAGATTTTTCCAGGATAGTAAGATGCTCAATGTGATAAGTGGAGTTCTTCAATCAGTAACAATGCCAGCTGCACTACTTAATATTCACTTAGAACAGACATTCTGAAGTGGGCAAGTCAGTTTGGAATGCTAAACAATTCTACAGCTGCTTTCTGCCTTTCTTTTGCATTAAAAATTATAGTTTTTTGAGAGAAAATTTATATTTCATTTGCCAGTGCTTTTCTATCATGAATGAAGCCATTTTTATTTTCTGTGGCAAGGTGAAGGGCTAAAAGTCTTTCAGTATGCTTCCTTTCTCTACTTAGAGAATCAGTTATGACTGGAAAGTATTGCACTGCAGGCATTTTTTGTCAGATGCTGAGAGTTTCATTTTTATTTATATGATGTATTACTTTTCGCCCACTTCAGATGCTTCACCTGACGCCTAACATCAGCTCCAAGAGATATTTATCAAATTGGAAACTGGTAGAAAGAAGAGACCGGTTTTACTATCCTTGTCCTCTCTCTTGCTCAGACCTCCCGTAAGGCCCACGCAGTATCTTCAGTCTTGTGAAGATTTTTGGAGGCTTGACTATTACTGGACACTTGGATATATTTCTGTCAACTGTTATTTTCTTGCTGGTGTTTGGAAAATTATTTGTGACTGGAAATCCAAATACCATCAATGACATTGATGCCACTTAACAAACCACCTAGAGATCTAATTCAGTCATCTAAACATAGTTTCTCAGTTCATCTGAGATGCCCTAAAACTAATTTTCCATAAGGACACAGATTTCCTAAAGAAACTGTGTCCTATATGTCAGCCCCATGCAAGTATCCTGCAAAGACAATCTATTTCACAATAGTGGGCATGTTGCTTTGATGGGAATAATTACAAAAATATATTTTTATCAGTGGATCCTCCTTGTGTAAAATACACATTCATCCAATAAATTATATTATGAAAGTAAGGAATGCATCTTAAAATGTGCATGCCTATATACAGGCAGAAGAATATGAATGCATATAGGGTTAACAGGGCTTGTAGAAGCTGCTGGCTCGCTTGAGTAATGCTGCAAAATTAAAAACTCTGTGTATTTTTATGGAAAATCAAGTACTGATGTCAGTAAGCCATAGAAGTGTGATTTTACTAGCAGTTGCAGGAATAAAAGTAAAGCTGTTGCAACTTGTAAATGTGGAATGTACTTCACTAAAAAAAAAAAGATAAAAGGATGGAAGTACAAAATTCTTCTTATTAAGAAGGAGCAGTCATGCAGATGTAGTACAATATACTGGAACTGAAATCTGTTAATTCAATTTCTGATTTTTTTCAGCAATAATAATTAGAAAATATCATTGCCATTATTAAATTTTAGAATGGTCTGCCTTTTCAGTATCTTACACGTGCAGAAAGTTTCCTAGGATCACCTCAGTCAAAAGAGTGCCATCAAAATTCAAGGAGATGTCAGCATCAGATTAGCATTCCCTAAACTGGTGTACAAATTGTAGTGTGTTGTGTCTGTGCTGTACTACACCGGCACTAGACCATCCCTGGGGCAGCAGCAATGTGGGATTGAAGGACAGTACTTTTGATTGAAGTTAAAGTTACATGGATTTGATAAATGTTTATCTTTTGAGGAGAACTTTATTTTAGGAGAATCTACTGTATTGTCACTGTCGGTGATAATGCTGGTGTTCCTCATTTATAAGTTATATAACTATTTCTGGAATATAATTTTATTATTAAAAGCAGTAAAAACTCCTATTTTATGCACATAGTAACCTTGACAGGGTTTCAGTGCTTGGAATTCCTCTGGGGCAGATTTTACCTGTGAGGAAATCCTACTTTCACTGTTGCCATAATTTTTTTTCCTTATATTTTGATTGTTGCTTTAATAAGAGTAAAAAGAAAAATAATAATCAAGTTGTATTTTGACAGAGGTGTCAGAGAAAAGATATCTTCAATGGTGCACCTTCACAGCTGAGACATTGTCAAGGTGACAGAAGAAAGCAAAGAGCACCACAGGCTGGGATGTACCTGTTTTTAGGCTGAGCAGTAAACTACAGCATACAGCATTTGTCTGACTCAATTACTTTTGAATGGACTTAATTACAGTGAATAATCATACAAATAAATATTTAGAGCGTTTCAGACATATACATTAGCAGAACCTACGTATTGTTTTATATTTGCTGCATCATTTCTACAAACACCGATGCTAGAAATGTAGTATGTGAAATGGGCATGGGAATTGCTGGATGTCTTTGGACAGAAAGCAAGCACAATGCTGTATGTATGTAGCTCTGGTCAGATCTTTTGTAGAGATGAGATGGATAAATTTGCTTGCATCCTCTTCTAAAATCTTTTGCTGTTGTGTACTTAAGAGGACAAGACCATTAAATGTATTAAGCCAAATACATTTTATTACTTTTGGAACTCTGCTGTGCGTCAGCCATTGCTACTGGAAAAGGGCTACTTTCGCACAAACAGGTAATGCAAATAAATAGAAAGTATTTTTTTAAGCAAAACAAGTGAAAATGGTGACCAAGCACCCTGACACAGGTATTCCAGCCTTTTGTTTCTTTGGGCCAGTTGTAGGCTAGTTCCAAGCACTGCAACATTTGATGCATTCTGAAAAGGTGAACATGATGCCCCAAATCTTGTCCTGGATCCAAGGAACACATCATGTAGAAGGAACTACAAATGGCAGAGTATAAAGGGCTCTACTAAACTAAGAACTCTGACTTTCCTTCTGGCGTCATGTGCACCAGGAGCAATGTGGTGCCCACAGCAGGTGCAGATCCCTCAGCCTGAGGTCTTGCTCATGAGTCTGGGGTGCATCTTTCTCCTTCTCCCAAAACTGGCTACAGCCTAGAACCCCATGGTGCACTCCCACACTGTGACACAAAGTACTATTGTTCCCCTCTCCAACAGCCTGGCCGTTCCTATTGGAATAACACCTATGCTCATTCACCATCCATGTGTTTTGGTGTAATTCAAAGAATAAATCCCATTCAAGCAGTGAATACTCCTTTCTACAACTTTTGTGGCCGCTGGTTGAGCTACATATATTTTAAAACCCTGTAAAAACAAAGAAAAATCAGGAAATGCTGCAGATCAGTAAACCTGTTAAGAGAGAAACACAAGCCTTTTTTATCCAGTACCAATGCAAAGAAGACCAGAGTTCTGACAACACAACAAGGCAGATCAGTTTGCCGCACTCCTGGTGGATCCATCTAGCTTGATACCTCTGGCGCTTAGCAGCATTATGCTGTAGCCTGCACATCCCACTGTGTTAACAAGATAGAAACCTGCTGGTGATTCTTCCTGATCCTTATTAGGGCAATAAAGGTGTCAGCTGATGTATGCTGTGGCAGAATGACCATCTGTTCAGGGGTAAACAAGTCACTTGAATGCTGGAATAGATACTGAGAAGCTTCTCCATGTTATGGCTTCTGCAGTAAACCCTGCCACACAAAATGCAGTCACCATTTCAGACATTTCAAGATAACAGGCTGGCAACAGCTTTAGATATCCTGAATTTACCTGCATAGAATCACATCCTGAAGCAATTGCGTGTTTTGTAAGAGAACTGCTGCTGATTTCGCTGGACAAATTCCTTCACAGATGGCACATATTTAGCTACATTTATGCAGTTGAATGCCCCAGGATAGATTTTGTGCCAGAACTCTTGCTCCCTGAGGATGTGTTTTTATTTTAGTGTTTTTATTTTTCTGAATAGCTCTTGGAAACTGGTGTTACTTGCTTTCAGACCAAAAGCTTGGAGAACTGACTAGACTCCACAGCATTCCTTGAAAACTAGAAAATATAAAGGCTGTAAATAATTGCTCTGGATTATTATGACAGTATTTTTAAATACATTTGAAACAAATAGAAGACAGCTTTCCTGTTTTTTTCTAAAACTCTGTGGGTTCACATTTTTTCTCTCTGTGAAATATCAAAAGCATGCAAAACTTTATTTGACTTTCACAGATGTATGTTAAATAATTATTGCTAATAAAAAAGAAGGCACCTAGGTAGAAGATGATCAATTACATCCAATTCTGGTCTTTTATATAATGTGAAGGATATTCCACAGAAGAAAATAATTTCAAATTGAGCAATCAAAATGTTCCATTCTCTTTTGAAAGAGAACACACTGACATTGAAATGCTCCACTTAAAGAAATTATCAAAATAGTCATTTATCCTAAGACACATTTGGCACAAGTCACTGTTTTCAAACTCCTTTGTAATCTTCCAAGACTTTCACTTTAGTCACAACGACTTATTTTAAAATGTAATAATATTATCTTTAATATGAGTATGCTGGACACACAGTTTGTCCACCTAGATAAAGATTTTCTGTTTTCCTTGACTGTGTTTTTTCTCAGTACCTTTCTCTTGCCTGACAGGGACAAACCTCTGCATTTAATCTGGACTCAGATGGAGTATCCATTATTCATGACAGTATAGCATTGCTGGGATTCATGATAGGGCAGAATTACGGTTTGACTCTCCATATTCCCACATCATCCTCTCTTCCCTCCCCTCCCTCCTAAGCTCATTGTTAACTCTGAAATTCATGGTCCTGCTCCTGCAAATGAAAACTGTTTTCAGCCATGCAGGAGACATAATGGGACAATGGCTACCTTGAGTAACCAGTACCTTCAATGATTGCTGCTATAACTCCTTTTCAAGTATAATGTCAATCCTTAGTTTCCTACCAAAGTATCTTTTTTGGAGGGGTGAGAGGGGGGAGACAGGTGGGCAGAAAGTAGAAAAAAAAACCCTTTTCCTTTTTAAAGGAAAGTATTCTATAAAAAAATAAATGACCTATTAATAAGAATTTAAAATTATTTCTGTAAAGACTGGAATTTAGTCATAGTCTTTCTAGAAACTGATTGCTGTTACACTTTTTTACACTTGGTTTCTAATGTTTTCCTTGCTTCTTTCCCACCTGAACACAGTGCCACACTAAGTAATGACAAAGCATGTTGTTTTGAGGCTTAGAACTTGGTCCCTCAGTATTCCTTTCCTTTCCCAGTTCCTGTAACAGCTTCACTATCTTTTCACCTCACACGGTAACTTCATGAATGCAGTCCTCACAAATTTCTCTAGTTCCTTAAGGTTGCTGCATCTTGAAAGTCAGAATGAAGCTGCAGCTTGAAACAGCCAGTGGTGACAGAGGGTTCTCTTAGCTGCAAGCACTACAATCTCCTGTTTCACTTTGCGTTGTCACTGCTTCCTTTGTCTCCCTCAGAACTCACTTTTTTTCCCTTCACCAAGACTTCTCACAGCTTTTTTAATAACCTGGTGTTGATGGCAGCCTCTTGATGCCAGAAGCGCAGTGTAAGAGGGAAAAAATGCCATGATAAGATTGAGATATTTACTTTCACAGAAACAAAGATAGCAACTATACTCTTATTTTCATGAACATTCTGGTTTAGATATCTCTCTCTTTTCTTTGCTGCTCCTCTTATGTGCATTATTTCAAGATACTAGAGTAGTAAGTACTGAAATATCTGTCTTTGCAGGTAAAATTGAAATACATCTGCTCCCTGTGTCCCTTTTACTTCTGAAACGGCATGGAGAGAAAGAGAAGGAAAAGTCAATGGCTTTACAGCACTTGCATTTTGTCCTGCTTTATTTTCCTCTCCGTTTCCAAAAGCCTAGAGACTAGGGTGCATTAAGCACAGCATCACCTGCTGGGCAAAGGAGGTGATTATCCCACTCTGCTCTGTGCTGGGGCAACCTCAGTTTGACTACTGTGTGCAGTTTTAGGCACCACAATATAAGAAAGACATTAAGCTATTAGAGACCACCCAAAGGAGCACCACAAGGAAGGTGAAGGGCTTGGAGTGGAAGGCTTGTGAGGAGCAGCTGCGGTCACTTGGTCTGTTCAGCCTGGAAAATGGGAGACTGAGGGGAGACCTCATTGCAGCCTAAAACTTCCTCATGAGGGGAAGAGGAGGGTCAGATACACATCTCTTCTCCCTGGTGATAAGTGACAGGACTCAAAAATGGCATGAAGCTGAGTCACGGAAGGTTTAGGCTGGATAGCAGAAAAAGCTTTTTCACCCAGAAGGTGGTTAAGCACTGGAACAAGTTCCCCAGGGAAGTGGTCACAGCACCAGCCTGTCTGAGTTCAAGAAGTGTTTGGACAACACTCAGGCACATGGTGTGACAGTTGGGGTGTCTGGTACAGGGCCAGCAGTTAGAAAAAGCTGAGGTGGAAGGCATCCATGCAGATGGCCAAGTCCATGATTCTCTGACTCAGAAGCCATAACCATCATACACAAGGAAAATGTGACTTCTAAATTTAATTCTAAAAGTAAAGTTTTAATGATGGAAGATTTTTTTTTTTAAATTCAGTGTTCCTGTCTTTTAAGGTATCTACGTGTTTCAAGTATTAACTGCATTTGTGACTCCTTTCCTATGTTTTCCCTCCTATGCTCTCTATAGCTGTTTTTGTCTGCCTCAGTGGTAATAAGCAAATAAAAGAAACAAGGATGGCAATACAAGATGAGAACTCCGAGGTTTTTTTTGAGAAGAAAAAGAGTAAATTTCATTTTCGATGGTGATGGAACACATATTGTCAGAGATTCTTCATTCTCAAATAATCTTTCTAGTGACAATGCACACTAAAGCACATCAGCTAGGCATACTAGGACTGATACATTGTAAAACATCACAGCTAGACAAAATGCTGAATAGTAGCAGCCCATGATGAAGCACCTCCAAGCATTTCTAAAGAATACAGAAGCTCCCATTAAGTTAATGGCTGTTCTAATCTTGCAGTGACAGAAAAATGAGCTAGATCCTTACCTTTGTAAATCTGTGCCACCCTACTGATATGATTGCAGCAGTCCCCTTTGCTGCAGCAGTTGTACTGCTTGTCCACTCTGAGATGTGATGAGTCCATTAAAACTTAAGTCAATCAGGGAATAAGACAAGGCAAAACAAGCATAATTTTTGAGTTTTGTTTATTCATTTGTTTCGTGGAGTTTTTCTGTATCTGTTTCAAGACTGCAATGTTCTTTCAGAGATAGAACCTTATCCCAACTATGGAACAAAAAGCAAAAGGCAATATTATCTACTGCAATAAAATCACAGGCTACGATGAAGAATTTACAGTGAAGTGCAATACTGCAGATAACATGAATTATAGGTGCTGTTAATTCTGTGTGACATTCACTCAGTACTGTGATAAATAGCGAACAACTCTACATCTGCCAGAATTGGTGTGTTCTCAAACACTTAAGAGCTTTCGATTTCATATCTGGTTACAAATGTTTTAGATTAGTGTAGTGGATTGACCCAGGCTGGATGTCAGCTACCTACCGAAATCACTCTATCACTCCCCTTTGCAACTGGATAGTGGAGGGAAAATGTAACAAAAGGTTCATGGGTTGATACAAGATGCAGGAGAGATCACTCACCAAATATCAGCACAGGCAAAACAGACTTGAATTGAGGATAGTAATTTAATTTATTGCTAACAAAATCAGAGCAGGATAATGAGAAGTAAAATAAATCTTAAAACCACCTTCTCCTCACCCCTCCCTCTTTCCCAAGTTTTACCTCCTTCCCCAGTGGCACAGGAGTTATGGTTGGCTCATCACAGGTTGTTCCTGCTGCTGCCCAGGGAGGAGTCTTTCTCCTGGACGGGGTCCCTCCCAGTAGAGGCAGTCCTCCATGGACTTCTTCAGCTTATGGCCAATCCTTGTGCAACAGCTCTTCACAAACTTCTGCAATGTGGTCACTCTTCCAGGGATGCAGTCCTTCAAGGACAGGCTGCTCCTTGGGTCCCTCATTTGATCACAAGTCCTACCAGGAAACCTGCAGCAGTGTGGGCTTCTCTCTGTAGGTCTGCAGGTCCCTGCCAGGAACCTTTTCAAGCTGAGGCCTCCCTCAGGTTCATAGCCCTCTCTCAGGCATCCACTTGCTCTGGCATTGGTCTCCAACAAGCACTACAGGCGGATCTTTGCTTCCCCATGAATCTCCATGGGCTGCAGGGGCACAGCTTCTTCACCATGGTCTACTTTGGCACATGGAGCACCTCTTCCCCTTCCTTCTCCTCTGATCTTAGTGTCTGCAGGGCTGTTCCTCTCACATATTCTCACTCCACTCTTCTCTGGACACAATTACAACTGCACAACCACTTTTTTTTTTTTCTTCCTACTTAAATATGTTATTACAGAAATGTTGTCACCATTTCTGGTTGGCCCAGCCTTGGNTGGTCTCCAACAAGCACTACAGGCGGATCTTTGCTTCCCCATGAATCTCCATGGGCTGCAGGGGCACAGCTTCTTCACCATGGTCTACTTTGGCACATGGAGCACCTCTTCCCCTTCCTTCTCCTCTGATCTTAGTGTCTGCAGGGCTGTTCCTCTCACATATTCTCACTCCACTCTTCTCTGGACACAATTACAACTGCACAACCACTTTTTTTTTTTTCTTCCTACTTAAATATGTTATTACAGAAATGTTGTCACCATTTCTGGTTGGCCCAGCCTTGGCCAGTGGCATGTCCATTCAGCAGCCTTCTGACAAGTTTCTCACAGAAGTCATCCTGTAGCCTCCCCACTACCAAAAAATGGCCATGTAAATCCAAAATTCAGTTATGGTGCTTGAAATGGTGCTACATAAAATGTATGCCATCAGGCTAATATACCTAGTCTTTCAACAGAATTGCTACAATAGAACTTTAAACTGAATATTCAGATATTGTTTCTGCACAATAGTTATGGCCTAAGAATCATTTCTATGGGAATAATGGCCCCTATGGCTCTCTTGAGCTGAACACTTATGGGCTTGCTATAAGCCTCTTACCATGACTTTGAATTCAAGCCTCACAATTCAAACCCCACAGCTGACTCCATCAGTTGCATCTTGTACCCCACACTTACAGTTTCCTCACTTGCAGCCTGAATTCCTCTTCTGTCTCTCACTGACATATAAGCTGTGATACCTATTTTTAACACCTATTTGTTTATAATTCCTTCACATAATTTTTACTCTTACAGTACAGCAGTTTTATAGTCTACTCCATAAAAAAAAAAGCTTGAATACATTATTGTAACACATATGTATTCTTGTTACTTTTTCTGTAGAAAGCTGAAGACATTTTTGTTAATTCTCATCCATCTACTAAAGTTAGAATAATATACTTGTTAACATGTTAAAATAACTGTGAAAAGTAGACTGAGTTGTCATGCAGTTTGGCCTTTCAGTTGGTCATGAACCATTGGTGTGATTAAGGCAGGTGTATCAGAGAAGTGAGTCAGAGAAGTCCAAAGATTTCCACATAGTCTTTTAAGAAGTGATTTAGAGAAGGTGAAGCGCATAAAATCACAAACCATATACCATGAGGTATATTTCTCGTGTATTTTTACACCTTTACTCTTCTTTGAAAAGTGTGCTCTCAGTATTTGCATATACACAGTCATTCCTCGTCTAATGACAACTCATTTAAGTGTGCATATATATATATATATATATATATATACATATATATGAACCTATGGGGTAAAGTAGCTAAGATAGAATTAGCATGATTTTATTTTAGATAGTGAAAAAATAAAAACAAAACAAAACCCAAATGCCTTCCACC
>VXBQ01012579.1:206183-216721 GCA_013400175.1 Phainopepla nitens
CTCCTCTTCACATTCTCTCCCTACTCCAGCACGGCATCCCACCCATGGGAGACAGTTGTCCACAAACTTTGGCAGTGTAAATCCTTCCCACAGGATGCCTTCTTCATGAACCATGCCAGCATGGTGCTTTCCATGGGGTAGAGTCCTTCAGGAAGAGACTGTTCCAGTGTGGGTCCTCAGTGGGCTCCCAGGTCCTGTATGAAAACCTCCTCTGGTGTGAGATCTCCATGGCATCACCATGTCCTTTGGGCACACACATCTGCTCCAGTGTGTGATTGTCCACGGGCTGCAGATGGATATCTGCTCCACCATGGACCTCCATGGGTGGCAGGTGAATGGCCTGTCTCATCATGGGCTGCTCCATGAGCTGCAGGGGAATATCTGCTCTGGCTCCTGTAGCATCTCTTCTCCATACTTCCTCCCTGACCTTGCTGTCGTCAGAATAATTTCTCTCAAATTTTATCACTGCTCTCCCTTAGTTTATACCCTTTCTAAATATATTAACCCAGAGGCACTACTAACACTGTTGATGGGCTCATCTTTTGCCAGCAGCGGTGCTGTCTTGGAGCCAGATGGAACTTACCCTGACATGTAAGGGGCTTCTGGTGTCCTTTCACAAAAGCCACTCTTGTAGCCTCTGCATTACCAAAAACCTTGCCATGGAAATGATATATATTAAGCAAAAGTAGTTTCCTACACCTAAGTCAAAATAACATCATAACACTCACAAAGAGTGACTAGTTGCACTTATTTCACTCCTTGCCTCTTTATCATAATCACACACAAGGAAAGAAAATCCCAACTATTCTGTCATTGACAATGGTTGATCCCAAATACTGTCCTCCTCTCAGATTTTCAAGTGCTCCACCTCAGTTACTAAAAAGGACTGTGGTGGGCTGATCTTGGATGGCCATCCACCAGGTGTCCACAAATCCACTTGATGACTCCCCTCCTCTGCAGGACAGGAGGAAAAATAAAAAAGAATAAAAAGGTAAAGCTTGTGCATCAAAATAAAGTCAGTTTAATGAAGAAAGGCAAAAGACACACATGTAAGCAAAGGAAAAAAATATGTATTCTCTACTTGCTAAAAGCAGTTGATGTCCAGTCACTTCTTGGGAAGTAGGGCCTCAGGATGTGTAGCAGTTGCTTTTGAATATGAACAGCTCAATTATAAATACCTCCCTCCTCCTCTTTTCACTTAGCTTTTGTTTCAGAAAACAACACCATATGACATGGAATAACCTTTTGGTCAGTTTGGGTCAGCAATCCTAGCTATGTCTCCTCCCAAGCTCTTGCTCATTCCCAGCCTCCTGGGCTCTGAAGCAGTGGTGAGGAGTGACAGGACAGACAACCTTGATGCTGTATGAGCATTGCTCAGGAATAACTGAAACAGAGGTGTGATATCAATACCATCCTGGCTACACAGCACAGCACTATAAGCATTGCTGGGGGGAAAGCTAATTTCATCACAGCCCTACCCTGTATGCCAGCCTTCAGGTTACAGCAAAAAGAATTTTTTATGTAAACAGTTGTCTTGTCTTCCTATTCAGATGAGACATTATTCTGAAAAGGAGTTGAAGTTGGGATGAAAGAAGCTAAAGAGAATATTATCTGTGCCCTTGCTATTATGGCATTTGACAAGGAGAGTGGAATCCTCTGTATTTCTAGGAACCTTTATATATTGTATTATAGAAAACATTGAAAAAAATACAGATAAAATATAACATAAATCCATCCGTTTTTTGGTCTTATGCCAAGAATGGTTGTAAGGCCCCAAAACCTCTCTTGACAGGCCTCTTAAAAAGGCTTATGGCTTTTTATGTACTCTGAGTTAGATGTACCGGAGAAACACGAACAAGATAGTCTCAAAAGGTCAGAACAACAAAAAACTTTACTGGCAGCTTCAGGAAATCAGAGAAGCTTGGCAAAAGTTTAGAGCAGCATTCAGTCAATGTAAAGAATTTCACAAAGCATTAATTTGGCACATTTGACTTAGCAAATTTCAAGCCTGTACGATTTTACATTACTCAAAACTCTGAGAAGAAGGCATTAGAAGAAGAGAGACAAGATATAGCAAAGAACAAGTATAGCTACCACTTCTGTTTCCAGAGCTGTTTTACTGACAGGAATACTATGAGCAAGTGGGATCGAGACATGCTCACACTATGCTTTGGTTTAAGCACCCATTGGCTTTTCCTGGGCCCCACCCCTAGGTGGGACGTCTGGTCATTTGGCCCCTCAGGAGCTGGAACAGCGACTCCAGAGGCAGGTGTGGAGCGTTTCCTCTGGTGTGCCAGGGATTGGTGGCCTCTGCAGGGCTGGGGTACAGGCTGTGGGGTGTGCAGGGCAGGGCATTGCCTCAGCAGAGCAAAGCCTGGCCTGTCCCTTCCCCAGAAATGCACCCAAAATGTTTTGAGCTAGCAATCCTTTGTCCCTTTTACTAAGTTTCCAAAAGAACAGGCTGACCTCATAGCAAAGAGTTAATTACTTTAAATGTTTGTTAAAATCTTTAAAATCTTTAAATCATTTGAGAGGGAGCATATTTTTTGAAATCTACTTCTAACATTAAAATATTCCCACTATGTTTATATTTCTAGTGCAAAACCACTTGCAATTAGAACAAAAATTAATAACATGAATTTATGAAATCACAAGCTTTGATTTCTTGCTCTAGCAGACAAGACACTTCAGATGTTAGTCTGGTACATCTCAGTGGCAGTTCTAATATTACAATCAAGCTCTGTAATGAGCCTTCTTGAGTGAAAGGGAATCAGTTACAGGTCCTTCGTCTGATTAATGTTTGAAACACTGATTGGATACGAGGTACTGGGTTTTTTAAAGCATCTACAAGTATTATAGAGATACCTAGCCATTTGTATGATAATAATGTAATCATTCATTCATTTCATCTTCCTAATAATATTCTATTTCTCTTTCTTACCTCCTGTTATTGGAACTTTGAGCAGTCTGTATAGAGAATCTCCAAATATATGCTGCAACTTTCTTTTGGAGTCTTTACCACTTCAAAGACACCACCAGTCATAAAAGATTTCTGCACCATCATTTATTTTTTTTTTTAATGCAATATCATTATTTCCAGAAATGTATCTTATCATTGGGATACTAAGTGTCTTTCATTTCTGGAAGCTTCTCTTCCACCATCTATCCAGTGTCTGTACAATGATTAGGTTCTTCTCCATTAAGCTGTTTGATATGATAATCATGTCTTCCTAGAGCAAAAATTGGCATTAGACTTTCATGGAATCACGGAAGAAATATTAATCAGTAACCTTAATTAATTATAAATATTGGGCTATTCATGTCTCCTTCCCGCCTACTCTCAATTATATCTCTGCACAAATTCATGACCATTTTGCAATTTATTTCTTGCTGCCTTTTGATTTATCACTATCATTCTGTTTGCAGCTGTCATAGGATCCTCAGCAGTATTTTTAGCTGTGGCTTTTCACTGTATGGTAACAAAAGGCTGTATGTAAAAGAATTTTTCATTACTAGTTTTATGAGGAACATTACTGGTTATGTGGTATAGGCCTGACTGCAGATTCATAGTCAAATGTCCAGCAACCTATCATCTCTTATTCTCTTTTAGTCTTTATGTTCTTCAAATGTTCTCTTTAGATTGAGTATCAGTGCTTCAAATAAAGATGCAATATCATTCAGGACTTTTTGTCCCTATTGTAATAAGTAATTCTTTTTAATTTGTCTGTTTGCATTATTTTTCTGTTTTAGCTAATATTTTCACTATCTCTCAATTTAGGAAAAAAACAAATAAACACAAAACCTCTCTTTGTTTTCCTAATTTAGTTCCCTAAAATCCAATATGCTAAACAATCCTAAAAAAGGCAGATATTCCTTTACTATCCTAACAGATGAATCTTTTCGTTAAATACATCTACATTTATATTTTCTTTACAGCCATTTAGTTTTTGAGTGCCTTTTACAGCACAATACACAAATCAATCCTCTTGTGTTTTAATATTATTATATTTTTTAAACCTACATTCCCCAGTTTTGTAATTATATTCAAAATGGTACATTGTATTTGAAATTATGCTTCTTTTTAAAAACCTATATAAAAACTAGAAAGCTTTACCATGTCATAACATCCAGAAAAGCAGGCCATTTACATTCAGGTTGACTGAAAATGTAAAGGATGTTCTTCCTTTCTCAAATTTGAAGTCTTTTACCTTCCCTTTTTAAAATAACAGAACCACATAATCTTGCACATATTATCTGAATCATATGCAATACTGATTTTGCTTTTCTCTCTGAGAAATAATCAGCAATCAACTTCCAAGTCTAATTCAAAATGTCCAGGTCATATAATTTTTTTCTAATTTGTTTTGTTGTTGCTTTGTATACATAAACATATGTCTTCCAATAAATATTTTTTTTAGGATGCCTGTCTGAGCACTGTTAAGGAGCAGTTTTACCATTAATCTTATCTTCCTATGGTTTTTAAAGCAGAAAAACTGTTAATGCTTTCATTCAAGATTGGTTGAGTGTTTAGTTCCAGAAACAGTTTAGGTGAACAAGTGGACTTAATATTTTGGTTTTGCTAATATCTGCTTTAGCCATTGCTTTTCAGTTCATAACCTATAATAAATTCAGTGATGCCTTTCATGTGCAAAAAAAAGGATATAAAAATTGTAAATAGTTACAATATTTCTAATTTTCATGACATTCATGGCATTCATGACATTATGGCTCACTGTCAAACAGAAGACAATAACATGAGAAATGCCTGAAGCAAGCATTCCTTGAAGGTGGCCTAAGGCTCTGCTCTACCTGGAAAACCAGTGAATGCCTGAGCAGCAGGAAACACAATGCTGGTTTTTCTTCGTTAATGTACTTCACATTTTCATATTGTCTAACACTGTATGACAAAAGAAAACATGTTTTTACTGTAAAATCCCTTCCCAAATAATATCAAATCATTATGCATTACTTTATATCTCAAAATCATCTATGGTGATGTATAACACTGAAATACAATAAATTGAACTAGAATGAGACACACTGTGACAAATGCTACCTAGTTTCACATTTGCAACACAGCTCTGGCTTCCAAGTGCTGAACTTACCTGTGAGGTACAATCAGCAAAATTTCAATTGCTTCTTTTGTCAAAGGCACGCTGTCTTCAAAATACCTGCTGTTTTTCTTTGAACTACAGGAGATATCTAAGTGCTATTAGCAAGTTAAAAACAGTGACCTGACTTAATTCCCTCCTTTTTATCAAAACAGTTTAAACCAAAGTAAGCTTAATTAAATGATAATGTTAAATGTTAACAAAGTTAAGATCAACTCTAAGTTCATTTTCCCTAAAAATCATTGCAATTGTTGAGATGGTGCCTGTCATTCTATAAAAGTTCATTGGAAAATAGCAAAACAAATCCTCTATAATGTGAATGAAGACCACTGAAAGGATTAGTAGGAAGCATTTTACCTCAAAGAACAGGGGATCTGCAGATTAGTTTAGGATTTATAAATGAAGTCAAAATAAGAAGGATCCTAGACCACCTCACATATTTAGTAATAAATAGTACAGTCTGAGAGCACCTATATAGAATGGGAACAGACCAACTCCACCAGCAGATTCATTGTATTGGGTTGGAGATCCTATTTCTGCCTGTAAAGCTTCCTAGCAAAGAAGGCATGTAGATCATAAATGTTGTGGGTCATAAAAGCTCACTGTAATTTTAGGTGACATGGTGTTAAGGAAACTTCCCTGTCTGACCATCCAGAAGCCATTCTGGCTGTCACACTCCCACCACCTGAGACTGTCACTGCTGGGACCAATGACTGTGGGCAGCTTCAGGGAGATGACAAGTGCCCCTTGTGATGTCCTACACACTCCACTCTCACCAGTCAGACCAGGTTTCCCTACTGGCTCAACCCACGGATTTCCACAGCAGAATCTCACACATCTGGGTCCCTAAAATAATTTAATCATGGTGCAATCACAGAATAACAGGTCAGGCTGGTGCCTCTGAGGACAGACTCTGAACAAAGGACTCACTCTCTGGGCTTTCATACCCTCACAGTCTGTGCGTGGTAAAGTCTGAGATCTTCCAGCTGGGTCCTTGGCTCCTGCCGTGTCCCTGAGTGCACAGTCTGCGCCACAGCCCCTGTGCCCTTTGTCCTGCAAAGGGTCAGCAGTTCACAGCCTCTGAGCTGGGGCTCCGACACCCAGAGCTCAACCTGCACCTCGAACTGCAGCTGCACCCTGACCTACCAGCACGGAATGTATTCCTCAACAACTACAAAAAAACCTTAACGGAATAATTATGAAAAAATATTACCAAAAGCAGAAGGGATCTCTGAGTTCCATCTGTTTCAGAGTAAAACCACTTTTAACTAACAGTTAATAATAGTATATCACTACTGTGAGAGGGTGAAGGAGGAAGGGCCCTGTCTTCATCACTGTCAGGTAGAGACTAGTTTACTTTTGGGCATAAGGAGGGATTTGTTCTTTGTACAATTAAGGAGCTTTACCAAATTCAAGATCAGTGTTTTCTGATTCAACATCAGAGTCCTTTCTATGGTAATGAAAATATGTATTTTCAGTTCAGTTTTTATAGGGAGAAATTGAGAATTGTTTTAGTAGAGTCCAACAGAATGGCTCAGAAACAGAAATTAATGTAACTTAATGAAGCACATGATACTGACAAGACACAGAACAAAGTAGCCACAGTACTGTGAAAAATCATACCACTGCAGTTCCAAGCTTGTTCCGCATTTCTAAACAGTAAAAGTAAAAAGAAGAGAAAGATTTGGTTTTTGAGAATATTAGTTTATCCAGGATATTTCAACATTGTACATCTTTTCAAGGGAAAATATATATCATTATTTCTCCAAGGGGAGTACATATATCATTATTTAATCCAAGAGGAAAATTTGTTCCTTCTTCTCCATTTCGTGCTCCAATTATTAAAAATTACCTATTCACATTCCTTCAAGAGGAAAGAAGAGGCTGAACCAGAGCCCCTTGCTGCTCTGAGGCTAAGCATCTCTGTCTCAAGCCTACAACCTTCATCTCTTGTTAAACAAGTAAAATAGCAAGCCTGGTTGTCTTAATGTGGACAAATTACAGCTATAAACTATCCAGTATTAGCAAATAAATTTATTTTTGAAATTTACATGTATGGTCACTTGATTTTAGTCCATTTCATATTTGCTACAACCTGTTACTGTTGGGCTATTGATTCAATGGTTTAATCTAGTAGCACAATACCTACAGAAGTTTGCATGGTTAGTGAAACTTTCCTGCTCCCCAAAGTACTATCAATACTACTGCAACATTTTTAGCAGATTTTATCAGTATTCTAAGAACAAAACATCTGATTTGGCAATACATCCCTTCCATGCACTTGGTTGTTGATATCAACTGTGCCACCATCTGAAGCTACTTTGAATACTCTAGTTTTCCCTCTTCTAAACAATCTCCCATTTGAAAAAGAAAATAACATGAAAAAGAAACAAGGAAGATGATAACACTTTTTCTGTGCTTCATAGCTTTGAAACTGATGCACCAGAAGGGTTTTTAAAATTCACAGTAATTAGAACTTTCATTCAAAGTATAGGCCAGTGAGAGCTGAATCAAAACTCAGCTTAACATCTGGGGAAAAAAAAAAATCAACCAAACAAACAAAACAACCAAAAACTCATAAAAAGAAGCATCAGTCACCAATTGCAGATAACACTTCAAAGCAATAAAATATTCGTTTACTCACAAGAAATTTCCAGACTCTCAGCTGTGAGCAAGGAGCTTGTATGAGCTGCTCTATTAAGGAAACAAGTGAATGTGTTCCAGTTCAGAAGGGAAAATTCTCGTCAAATATAAATAGATTCCTTGTAAATTGGGAAAATTAATCACAAGGCTAATTTTGCAAGGAAGGGAAATTAAGAAACCTTTAAAAAACAGATTTTTGCTTGTATTGCTCTTCATTGACAATTTAATTTAAATTAAATTGTGGAAGTGTTTACCTTTCTCCATTATTACAGATGGAATTTAAAGTTTTAGCTTAGATATATAACAGAAATGAGGATAATCAGAGTAAGCCTGCCATCTCATATATATGACAACTAGCATATAATTCAAATCTATAGAAATTTTTATAAATTTATTTCTATGTTTATATTTGTGTGTAAATTTTTGTGTATATGTATAAAGTGTTAGGAGTAGGAATGATTAATAAACTAGAAAATAAAAGCTAAAAATATAGTCAAAGTTCAATAAACTTTGGACAGTCTGAACTCGTACAGGGGACAAAAGCCCAAACAAAGAAAAAATAACATTAAAAAAATCAAAGCACTGGAAAAAAAGAAAATTAAACCCACCAGACTACTAGTTTCAGATCTGCTAATGGAAATATTGAAGAACATAGAAGGAAGTCAAAGCAGGTAAAAAGCTCTTTGAAATCTATGAAGTAAAAATGTAAATCAAGGAAGCCAGAAGAAGTGATAATATCTTTTATACCTATATTTCAAAGAAAATAATAAGATTGTTCTTTAAGATATAAATGAATGAATATACTGATCTTTTACTTTTGAGGATAAAGTACGAGCAGCAGCTATTGCACTATTAAGATACCTTATTGGATACCTTATTAAGATTTTATAAATTAAACCTTAGATTCATCATGAAAAGCATGTTTTGCCATTTCAATTCTTTTACGTTCCCACATAATTTAAAAGAATACATAAAATGATCACATCTACTTACGTGACAGGATCTGCTAACCTTGTTTTGCTGAGCCTGAGGGGTAACTGGATGCCTGTCTCATTTTCTCAGAAGAGATTTGGCTGTAGTTCAGTCCAGTCATGAATATAATGTCACCCACATTAAGGTTATTTTTGTGCTTTTGCTCACAGCCTATAGACTTATTGTGGCAGCAAGAGATCTTTGACTAACCCCATTTTATGAGGGAACCTTCTCTGGGCACAAGCCCAAAATATATACCATTACAGCAGCTCCATAGGGAATCCTCAGGAACTCAATGAATCAGCTTTATGACTTCTTTGCTCTGAACCATTACAAATTTGCTGTGGATTATCAGTGAATCTGATCCAAGAATTAATGTTATTGACTCTCTTAGCATGAATTTTGTGGTGTTAAGCTTTAACGTAGAATTAAAAAAGGGCTTTTTTTTAACCATAATCAGATCCAAACAAGCAAATTTAAATTAAGATTTACATGCATTCAAACTGTGAGGCAGAATTATATGGAACTTGCAGGAAACTTCTGTGTTTATAGGTATAAAAATAACCTTTTTTTAGGGGATCATACTGCTACCTTTGTATTAGAAATGGAATTTGAAAATGTTTTGAGTGTCATTACCTCCTGCTGACTTCAGTGAGAAATGGTGTTACCCAGAGCCTTAAAAGTTGTTTTGTTTTTCTGCAATGTTATTAAAGTTGCCAACTCAGCTTAAAATATCTGCTACAGTTATAAAACTACTAACCAATATATTTGTTGAATTTACCTTTGAATGCAAAGTCTGTTGTAGTTCACTGTGGCATAATTTTCTAGTCTAATCTACATTGATTAAATTATGATTTCCTTCAACTCCTATTTTAGAACAAAAAAAAAAAAGTTAAAAAAAAAAGGTAATTCGTTTATTCCTTTACTTACTAAGCTGAAGTGTCCTCAAAGCCAATAATGCTGAAAGTGTACTGCATTAGCTGGTTTATTAGTTTTCCTGACAGCTCAGAGACAGAGCCTCCCAATGTGGCATCAGTACATAATGTGATCTTTTTCTGCAGAGGGTCATTCTTATTTGGAAGACACATTACATTATGATAAATGGCACCCACAGTATTTTAGACAGACATATCTAAAAGGGTACGTATTGTTCAAGTGTTAAAAGAGGAGGGGGGAGCTACCATTTTCAATGCGGTAGCTTTTTTTTAATACATTTTCTGAGGTTTCTACTCTTTTGTGAAAATCTGTGACTTAAAAAATTAATTGTTTTCATCTTCTTGTTTTAAAATTATTTAATAAGGGATTATATTCACTAAAAAGAAGCCACTTTAATACATTCAGATCATATTAACCTTGACTTTTAAGCAATAAAGAGGTAATTGTTTTTGAAGTAGACCTTTTAGCCTTCAGATTATTCTTTTCAATATACTATAAAATATGTTTTAATACTGTCACTCAAAAGTCAAATAATGTATCCTTTATTCTTCTTAGCCTTTCTAGGGGTCAAATCCTTTTTTGTACCTGAGTCAAAGCCAGATTGCCAAACTACTTCACACTGTTTTGACGAAAAGGGAGAAAGAGATTTATGCAAGAATTTATACTAATAGCTTTATTGAAATAATGAATATAGCAATGAAATAAGAAAACCTAGAAAAATACATCCATTCTGTCACTCTTGCTGCAGTTTTAGCTTTCTCCATATCGGAAAGAGATGAAGGAACCAGGGCACAAAAGGTTAAGGTCTGTTTCTTCAGTTGGGAAATGGAGAGAGGAAAAAAGTAGAAGGCAAAAAGGCGGGAAGGGAAGGGAAGG
>VXBQ01012579.1:216788-231272 GCA_013400175.1 Phainopepla nitens
TGGAATATTTAGAGTCTTCCATTATCTAAAGAGAGGTTATTCAGAATACAGCCATATTCTTCTACTCTTATTATAGGCTTGCAGAAGAAACCACACAGTCACAAGCTGCAGCACGAAAAATCACAGAGGCAACAATGCAGCCGTACTTAACACTAAGAGTGGCTAAACACTGCAACAAGTTCTCCAAAGAAGATATGGAATCACCATCCTAATAAATTCTTTGGATAAAGTTCTGAGCAGTTTGACATCAATTTTGAGGGTAGATCTACAACAGTGGAACATTGGATTAGGTGACCTTCAGAGATCTATTTAATCCTAGATATTTTTATGATTATGTGAACTGTTGTGTTACAGTGTTTTATGGACATTAAAAAAAAAAGTTAGATTTACAAAACTACAGTCTGCTTTTAATAGTATCTGCCAAATTGTGGCACTCTATTGACTTGGCCAAGGGTTTTGGTGATCTATAGAGAGCTTACTGGAGTGTGTCACAGCAGTAAACTGTTTGTTGCATCTGTTTGAAATCAAATCAGGCATTAAAGTAGCTTATTGATTTGTTAATGACATCAGCTTTGAAAGAGTTCAAGGTCAATAGCAGCCATTCACTAGATACCAGACACTCAAAAAATGTCAGTTACGCCCCCATACGTTTTTAAGTAACTTTTTATAACTAATATCAAAGCATTCTAATTCCCACATATACCTACAGTTCTACACTCCACAGGGCATGAAGATGCACATCCTCCTTTCCTATGAGCGAGTTCCCCCACTTGTTTACACCTTTTCTGGGAGAGACAGTGGTGCAGTTGCTTTACATCCACCCAACTCCCTACAACCTGCTAATGCACATGCCTGTGAGACAGAATACAAGCCTAGGTGGAAAGCAAAACAGAACAAAACAGTCAAATCAGACAAAACAGGCAAACAAAAAAAAAAAAAATCCTCACAGTATAAAGAATGAGAATCAAATCTAAATGCCCAAAGTTGTCCTCTGATCCTGTGTGGCATCCAGCTGACACTCCAAAAGCATGCAAGTCCTCACCACTGTATCTTGTGTCATGCCTGACAGCACAGTACAGATGTCTTGGATGTCCTAACCCACTGCAGTGTATTGAAGTTGCTAAGTCATACACCTGGTGCTTGTCACCATAATCATTCCACAGACTTATTTTCTTTTTCTTTTTCTTTTTCTTTTTCTTTTTCTTTTTCTTTTTCTTTTTCTTTTTCTGTGTTTTGACTACAATGTAGCCAAGATTGCAGGGTCCATGTGACTAATATATAGTCACTGACATTTAGACAGCTTAATCTGAAATGGAATCCCAACCTAGGGCTCACTATCAGTGCTTAGCTTGCTCCATGGACAATGAAAGAGAAGGGTCTGATAGAGGAAGGAGTGGCAGATGAAATGCTGCTTTTGACAGCAGGAGAGAAATAACTGGATAAAAATATACCATGCTCATTATAGCAGAGAGGATAGAGAGCTGAGCATAGAGGGTCTAATAAAGTCTCATGGGACAATGGGGTTTATATGCAGTTTGGACTGGTTCCTGCTGTTCTATACCTTGTGCAAAGAAGGAACAAAATTCTTTCACTCTAATATTCAGTGTAAAAAAAGAATATTTCTGCTTCTTCATTTTACAGACATTGGAAATATATAAATGAATTATCAGCATAGCTATTCGGTTTACTTTAAAATCTGTGAATATTAACTTTCAAACAAGCTGTAACATAGTTGGTGGTGCATGGTGCTCTGTTTGACCATGTTTAGTTGAAGCAATTAATCTTATGCTAGAAAAAGCAGGTTCAGCAAATGAAGTTTTAACAAATTTGGCTTTTTTACATCTAAGACCCTGAAGCACCTGCTCCCGCAGCTTGTCCCAGTGTGAAAGGCTTATCAAGCACTATGTTATTACTCCACTGGTCAGATTTACAGAATCACCCTGCCCTCTCTTCAGACCTCTAGGAAGCTTTATGCCTCCAGGGTTTCTTGATTCTATGGGAATTTCAGGACAAAAGTCCTTTAAGACCCAAGAGTCTTTTGGTCCTTGGGGACTGAACATTCCTCAGGAGACACAAATGGGTAATTTTGAGGATGAAGACAGTTTCAACTGCAAGTCCATAAATGAGTATTATGAGGAAAAAACAGAATCTGTGCATTTTTATCATACTCTACAATCACATAAAAAATCAACATGAGGTACAGTATTTAATGAATCAAAATATTTTTTAAAGATGTGTTCTTATTTCCTCAGCTTGCTAAATCAGCAATCTCAGCAGATTTTTAGAGGTTTAAAAATACTGTGCTGGAGCAGCAGATTTATGAATACATAGGAGAAACAGGTGCAAGGGATGTAGGAGGAAACAAAGATGCTGAGATGATATTATGTGAAACTATGGCATTGCATCTAATAATGTATTTTAGCTTAAGTCCTTGCTAAAGGATAACCCAAATTTTTGTTTTATCTTTATGGATCTTCAAGAAAACTTTAAAGTAAAGTCCATCAGTCTGTTTCCTTATTTTAAACACAAAATCAGAAATTCCTTAAATTGAACACAATAGAGAAAACAAAAATAATATCTTGAATATTGTGGAGAATGTCAAAAGATGAGGAAAGAAAAAGCCCTGTGATTTCTCAGACTTCTCCTTGTTATTTTGGTTTTTTTTAATTCCAAAATTTTATAGTCATGATATTTACCACACAGATTCTCCTCTAGCCTTCATTCAGAACTGATGTCTCAGTATCTTTAGCATAACCACAGCATGTCACCTGTAAGACCCAGCCTCTTCACTGTTGAACAGCACATTCTCGGCTCAGATGCGCATTTTCAGTTTGCTTAAAATCACTACAGAATAGCCTTGTATTTTGATATGTAATGTCTTGTCTACCAGCAAAAAGATATACTCCAAGCATTGGAATAGTTTCTAAGTAATCTCATCAGTATCTGGTGGAAAGGAAATCTGAAGCCTACACCACAGGCATTTCACTTACTGAACAGTATGATCTTTACAGAGCTGATGCGGATTCTATCCTCTCTTCTCTGGCCTGTCTCTGCTGGAAATAGTAAGCTCAGCTCTACTTCACACGAGCTGTAACAATAAAATCCCAAACAAACAAATTTATCTTCAAATCAGTTGAAAAAATCATAATTGATATCACACAGTATGAGAACTGGAGAGCTTAGAACTGATGTAAATCCTCACCTGAGTATGTAAATCCATGGTAGTGGATGAAATATTCTATGGAGGGTTTTCCTTTGTAGGTAAAACTATTGTATTCTTAGTTGAACAACTACTCATTTCTCTGTCTTTTATTCTAGATTGAGAAGATCACCTGGAACAAATCTACCAGAAGATTCATAGAATCACAGAACATGCTGAGTTGAAAGGGACCCAGCAGGATCATTAAGTCCAATTCCTGGCCCTATGCAGGACCATCCCCAAGAGTCACATCATGTGCCCAGTAGTGTTGTCTGAATGCCTCTGGCACTCTGTTAGCCTGGTGCTGTGACCGGTTCCCTGGGGAGTCTGTTCCAATGTCCTTCTTTTGGGTGTAGAACCTTTTCCTGATATCCAACCAAAACCTCATGTGACTCAACTTCATGCTGTTTCTTCAAGTCCTGTCACTGAGCACAAGAGCGAAGTGCCTCTCATCTATCCCTCACAAGGATGTTTTAGACTGCAATGAGGCCTCTTGTTCTCTTCCAGGCTAAAGAAACCAACCGACCACAGCAGTTCTTCAAAGATCTTTCCCTTCAGGCCCTTCACCATCCTTGAGACCCTCCTTTGGATGCTTTCTAAGAGCTTAATGTCCTTTTCATTTTGTGGTATCCCAAACTGCACACAATATTCAAGGTAAATCTGCACCAGTGCAGAGTAGATAGACACAGCTCATTCTGTCTGATCTCTGCTATTTACATACACATATTTACATACACTTCCAGGTCTCTGATTCTTTTTGTAGGTCTGTCTCTGTACTAATTATTTTAAAGTGGTACAGAATGTTCACATTTACACTGTCATTGGAAATGCTCATTTATGTGGCTAAAATATTAAAATAGTTTCTCATCTAAAAAAGACTTGTGTCATTTAACACTTCCCAAAACAAATGCCAATCTCGGCCAAAGACTCAGCATAAGTCATCACCTATTTCCAGTTGGCAAATTGCAAACATTAACCCTGACTGGGTGGGCTTGAGTAATTTAAAATCTAGGGATAGGTTTACTCATTATTTGGATCAAGCACATGACTAAATAATTTTTCTGAAAGCACAGACTTAGCCAACATTCTGACTAAAATTCTACCTCAAATTAATGACAGCTTAACTCCATATCTGAACAATAGAAATAAACCTATCTCTAATTTTCAGAGAGTGGGATTTCTTCTGTATATCAGGGCTTCTCACTGTGGTTGTAATAGCAATTCCAAAAGTACTTAAAACTTTTACTACAAACTTTGTAACTTTGGGACCAATACAAGCAAAAGATTTATGATAAGGCAGAGGACAGCTTTTCAAAACAAGTCTGGTTTTATTACTCAACTGGAATGTAAAGTTTTATGGGTTGGAATTGAAAAACAAAAGGTTTGATGTCCATATTGGCAGTATTGTGTTCTGCTGAATATGAAGCTTCATCTCTGTCTCAATTTTGAGCAGTAGAGTTTTTATCACTAATATCCTATTGAGAAAACCCTTTGTTCTAAATTCTGCTCATGCTGTTTTCATATGCTTCCTCAGTCAGGTATTCATTAAAACTTGATATATAGTCATTCATCTTTCATTGTACTGTTAAAGCAACTCTAATGCACCGTTCAGATTTTTTACAATTCTTTTGTGCCGATAGAGATATGTTCATTTGCAGAATGCTGGTCTCTTGTTTCCTTTTTTCAGACACAGAATTATCTTCACAACCATTAAAAATAATAATAAATTAGAATAAAAATATAGGTATAGAAAAATGAGACCTATTTATCTCTTAATGAAAATAATGCAGAGCCTCTAGATACCCTGCACACTACCTATATCTCATTGGTTTGTCATGGCATTATGTGCACAGCATGCTCAAATAACATCAGAAAGCCCTGTTGATTGGATATCTGTCACTATATGTGGAAAGCAGGACTTTGCAAGATGTTTGAAGCTTTCAAATCTAGGCTTGTGCTTCAATACCTCCAAATTCCAGGTGGATTAGGAACTCCCAAAAATCTCCTTCTTTCTCTGTCCATCTTCATTGGCTTCCCTAATCTCTTGTGATTTTTTCCTATTGATAGAAAATCTAATTTCTCAATTAGGACCTTCAGCAAGAAAAGGTAAAGACGGCTAGAGTCTTGAGGTGAACTACTATATGAGTCAGAAGTAAGTATGACCAAACTCTGAAGAAATTACTTCCGTACAATTTATTTCCTTTAGAATCTTTTGGGGACCATCCTATAGTAAGGCAACTGTTGTGTTTTAAAACCCATAAAATATATAGTTATAATTCACAGGGATGCCAAAGCTAAATTCTTCTTCCTCTTTTACTGTTTAATCCCTCCTCTTTGTAAAGAAAAAGATTTTTTATATTTCTTAAGAAATTGACCTTCAGTATTTGTGGAATTTTGCAAGTACACTTCACTTAAATATGGTGAACTTAGGGAATTACAGAGTAATGAGTTGTCATGAATACCTATCCAAATTATATATGGATTTCTTCTTGTCAATCTAGCTTGCTGTCAGTTTAGTCATTTATAATGTCAACAGTAAACATCAGAGCAAGATTTTAACTGTGAATGACTTTCGCAGAATGGTTGAAGTTGGCAAGGAAATTCTGCAGGTCATCTGGTCCAGCTCCTTGCTCAAGCAGGGCCACTAAGAGCAAGTTGTCCAGGATAGTGTCTAGATTTTTTTTCTTCTTATCTCCTAGGATCACGACTCCACAACCTGGAAAGCCTATTGCAGTGTTTGGTCATCTTCACAGTTAAAAAAAAAAAAAAGATGCCTGGTACCCCCTGTATTTCAATTTTTTCCCATTGCCTCTGGTTATATCACTGGGAACTATTGAAAGAATGTGGCTCCATCTTCTTTGCATTCTCCCTTCAATTGTTTATGTACATTCATAAGACCTTCTCTTGTCCATGCTGGACAATCACAGATCTCTCAGCCTTTCCTCGTAGGAGAGATGCCCCACTCCCTTTCACATTGTTGTGGTCCTTTGGACTGTATCCAGTACATCCATGTCTCCCAGAGGAGCCCAGAACTGGGTGCAGTACTCCAGGTGTAGCCTCAGCAGCACTGAGTACAGAGGAAGGATCACCTCCTTCAAACTGCCAGCAATACTCTGCTTGATGTAGCCCATTTTGTAATGAGCACATTGCTAGTTTATGCTCTACCTTGTTATCCAGTGGGACTTCCAGGTCCTTTTCTGCCAAACTTCTTTCGAGCTCCCCATGTGTAGGACTTGGCACTTCTGCTTGTTGAACTTAATGAGATTTCTCTCAGCCTACTTCTCCAGCCTCCTCAGGTCCCTGTGGAGGGAAGTACACCCCTTTGGTATCTCAGCTATTCCTCTCAGTTCAGCCTGCAAACTTTCTGCCTCACTGTCTAGATCTTAAATGAAAAGGATAAAGAGGACCGGATTCAGTATTAGCCTCCAGGGTTCACCACTGGTCACTGTCCTCCAACTACATTTGGTGCTGCTGCTGACCCCTTCAAAACCAGTCAGACAGTTATCAATTCAGCTCACACTTCTCACTGTTGGTTCACTGTGCACTTTGATATTCCAGCAAAGGGTAGCTGCTGAGGTTTAAATACATCACTGCTAATATTAGCTTGCTTATAGGCATTCCTGGCTTATAACTTCCGGAGTCAGGCTAATGTTCCAGTCCTGATGCATGCCCTGTTTGCACGATTTTTAATGTATCGATTCTAATGCAATGTCTTCTAGTAACTCATATTCATGCAGAAGAGAAAGATTTGAAAGCTTAATTCTCCATACCTGCTAAGAAAAGAATTAACTTCCTCTCGGTGCATGAATAATAACATTTTGGTCTACACCTGGTACCTGGAATCCACTTAGGAGAGGTTGTAAAGCAGTTCCATGGTCACACATGCAGTCCCTACATTCCAAGTGTTTTCATAGCTATAAAATGCTGGCATTCAAGTTAATGCTCTGATCTGGGTAGGAAAAAGCTGGTATGGAAACTTGCCCCCAAAGACTGGGAATGAATGAGAAAGTTTACTTCCATATCTTCCATTTGGTTTCTTTATTTTAAACTAAGACAGATAAAACACAGTGAGGAGTGTTATTATAGATCAAATGCACTTTTACTAAATTACTGATTCGTGCGGCTAAATGTAACATGTAAGCACTTAGATTTGAGACCATTTTTGTTTTACGTTTGACAATTTCATCTACGAGTCCACTGAGGTTATGCCTCTTCTGTGAAATAAAACACAGGACCAGGGACTTCCTGTGAGAGTGATAACATCTTATCCCAAACAACCCAGGTTGTAGTTCAAGAGAATCCTCTACTGTAAGGGATTGTAACTCTTACATCCCCAAAAGTTACAGTGCCTTGTGCCCTAGGACTGCTCAACACACTGCATAACCAGACACCGATGCAAGACTGTCTTTCCTGGCTCATTTGCATTGCCATTTGGTGTAAATACAAATGAGCAGGAAAAACAAAATCCTATTTTGAATCTTTCTGCTCAATAAATTACTTCCTATGAAGGCATAAATAGGATCAAAAGCATGTTCATGTTCACAGTCACACAGGAGAACATAAAGGTGAAAGTGAAAACAGAAATTAATTCAAAGTTATTAAAAAAATACTTTTACATTCCAAAGAGTGACCTGCTTTCTTAGTCTTCACTGTGAAATCAGTAACAAACATCAAAGTATAAATTCATAACAGAGGAAAGTGATGCTTGATTTACATAGCAACCAAAACTACATTTCTATTACACCTACAGTATTGTCTTTAGTTTTCCCAAATTTCAGAAAATATGATTTCTAGAACTGTAGATCTTGTGTTTGCTTGGACAGGTTTTCAAACATGGTGGCTCCTACTTCATAGCGGGGAATTTACTGTTTTATTTTTAAGAGAACTATTTTAATTTTGGCACCTTCCTAAAGAATTTAAATTCTGGAATTATATACACTTTATCTAAGTCCTGGTAAATGAGAAAGCCTGTAAATAATTTGAACAAGCTTTAACCACATGTACATCAGGGAGACAGAGCACAGATTATAGAAAGACATGAAAGTAACATCCCTTAGATATTTTCCTCCCCCCTAAAAAAATGCAAGAGCACAGGGCAATCAGTGTATATGTAAATTCTGTTACTAAAATATTCAGTTTAATCAGTAAAATAGGCACAAGCTCAACAGTTATAGTGTGCAGCTCAATCTGTGATAAATATCAAGGCATGAAGCATGAGTCATAAAGGAGGAAAATGCAGTGTATCAAAATATTTCTGACTAGTATATATTAGCTTTAGCCAATTATGTAAATAGCAATATGACCTGAAAAGTGAATAGTCATTTGAATGAGTTGGAGTTGACAATGAAAATACAGTTTGTTCACATTTTGAAACTTAATTTCTAGGGTGGTTATGAGGTGCTGTCCTTCAGAATGACATTGAATATAGCCTGTGTTTTGAGATTCTTCCCCAGAAGAGGAAATTAGGCTCAGGATTCATGTTTCTTTTTATAAATTCAGAGATCTCTGCTAACTGGTTACTGAATTTCTCCTGTCTTGTCTTATCTTCTATTCCCTTGTTCCTTTGCACACAAACCCCCATCATCTCAGTTGTTTTTTTAAACAGTGGCATAGAATATTTTCTACCCAATGTACCAACCAGAGAGAAAAAAAAAAATTAAAACATTGCTTGTAACAAACATATATGAAACTTATATGAACATAAATATCTTAAAACTTATCAAGAGAAAAACATGCAGCAAAAAAGGGCAACTCTTCAGTCCTGTCGCAACTTCATCTTCTAATGGAACCCCACTTATTTTGGAATACCTGTAAGAGGAGGGAAAAAGAAAACTTAGTCCCACGTAGACTGGTCTTAAAAAGAAAGAATTTTCTGTGTGGTGGTATTTTGTGTTTTCTGCCGTAAGCATCGGCGGTCTCGAATTCCGCAGGGCTTCGGCACTTCCGTCCCTCGCCTCTGGAGGCAGGCAAGGCTCTGTACCCGCCACCGCCGGAAGGTGGCACTCTAGGACCATTTTCCAGGGCTTCCTTGCCACTACAGGGAAACTGAATTTCCATTGATTTCCCACTTCATTCCCAGGGAGTCGCTCAGGATAATTGGACTCGCCACCCTCCCCCGTCTCACTCTTCGGGTGTGATGCCAAGAGTTTGTTTTCTCAGTCTCGAGCCTTAAGTTTTGCAGTAAATAACAACACTGTCAAAGGCTGATGGGGCATCATCTGTTTCTCCTGCACTGGGTGGAGTCTAGCTCCCTCCCCACTCTCCTTCCAATCTCTCACAATGCCCCTGTAAAAAGTCCCTCTCCACTCTTCCTGTAGGTTCCTTTTATGTACTTAATGAAGAGGTTCTTTTCAGAATGTATCACAGAATATTTTTTTCTCCCCTCTATAGGTATGTACTGTCCTTGGTTTTAAACTTAAGCAAATTTCTTATATATTACTCAAGTACATTCTTCTTCTAGATCAATTCAGTCTTTAAAATAAAGCATTTCAAATTATCTAGCATTTCAAAATGGTAGAAAAGCATTTTGAAGGGCATGAGATAATTTTCTTGGGATTTTTCAAGTTGAGATATTAAAAAGACAGTAAATCAGTTGTAACTAACGGTTCCTTGGGCATATACCTATCAAAACTGTTATTAGATGTGACCTCTTATCATTTAAATACATGGAAATCTGGCTATTAAACATAATAGGAATTGGAAAGTACTGTTAAGAGCTAAGTTGTGAATATATTTCTCTTCCTAAGAAAGCAGATGTTAATATCTAGTGCTTTTAAAATTCAAACAAACAAACAAACAAACAAAACCAACAACAACAAAAAAAAACAAACCCAAGCAAACAAACAAAAAAAAAATCCAGGCAAACAAGAGTGAAGTAAAATAACCCACAATAATCTCTTTAATTTTTTTCCTAAATCTCTATCAAATAGAAACCTTAGATTCTGTACTATAAGGAAAAAAACATATTTTTATGTGTTATTGGATATACATATAGGAAAACAAAGTAACTTCAGCAACATAAAGGTCAGATTAGTATTTGTTGGTTTGTATATCAGAAAGTATGAATGAAAATTTTGAGCAGAATTAGTTAACAGAGTGAAAATTAACAAACAATATCAGAAATATACCTAAAATTAATTTCCAGGAAAGCATAAGTGTCATAGGTTTTGCTCCCTTCGACATTTAATTTATCACCATCTACTTAACTTGACATATAACTTTTGATTCATAGGGTGACATAAAAATAATTTATGCAAAGAATTGGAAGAATCCAATCTTTCCATTCACCAGATTTTCCTGGAGGGTTAACTTTATAACATTCTTATTTTTATCTCCTTCTTTAGATACTTTCTCTTTCTAATAGATATTAGAAGGCTAGAGAAGAGAGTACATTTAAAAAATATAGCCATATTTGCATAGATAGAGATGATGCTCCTCTGTTAGATACACTCAGTCAGTTAAGAATTTATGTAACAAGCTAAAAGAACCTGAGTTATTAGAGAATAAAAGACATTGTCTTTGCATATCCTTGCAGTGAAAGCTTCAGACAGGCTGTACATCCATAAATAATCCCACTGACCTTAGATTCAGGCAAAATTTGATAAATAAGGGACATGCATAAACCACAGATTTTGTAAACAAAGCCGAAAGCCCCCCTTGAAACTACTAGGGGTTGAAGGAAGGATTTTTTTTTTTTTTTTGAACCTTCACTCAAGTTCCTGAATTCCTTGTAATCAAATTTAAGGCCTTATTTGAGTAAAGACTGTTATGAGCTCCACATGCCTGGGGTTTGTTTTCACAGAAGCCAAAAGAGAGAGAAAAGATCTTGTGCATTTTGATGTGAGAGCAAGCTCTGGCTGGGGTAATCCTCTTGACCTAGCAAGTTTGAAGCGCTTCTGGGACAGAAGGTTCCAAGATACCCAAAAATTCTTCAAATAAAATGTTTCTAGAATTAACCATCTGTTAGCAAAATTACACTAGTATTTTCTTTGTTCAATAGGAGGTAATAGAGAGTACTTTAAACTCAATGTCTACCATAGACCAACCTTCACTTCTGCCACAAGAATCCAGAATTGCAACACTATAGGGATGAAGGACATGTCAACAAATAATTTAATTTGACCAAAGCTTCATAAAAGTGAAATTGTTTTTATTAATTCAAATTATCATAAGACATATTAGCTTTGAAATTCAATATTCTTAGATTTAGAGCCACTTTGCATTAGTATAATTTTCTTGACATTACTTGGTCTTGAATTTTAGATATATTACTTACATTTCTAAAAACTAAGTATTGATACAATTTTTCTATCAACAATGCTTACAGAAAGGATTACAAATCAAATAGCTTAATTACATACATCCATTTTCAGTATCTAATTTGTGTTTTTTTCATGAAATAATTAAATTATATAAATAATATTAAAGTTATTACCAAAATATCTCTATTTTCAGTAATTTCCGAAGTGCTTGTTGCTGTGCTGTAGGAGAAAATTGCACCTAATAGGAAGGAGGGATGTGAGGGGAAAAACAGAAAATCCTTTCAGACATTAAAAACATTAAAAAACAAATAATAAATATAAGCATGAGCATGAAGATTAGGAATTAGTCAATATGTCTGGTATCTCATAGAACTGTTGACCAGTCAAGGCAGGGGAACCTCTGAGGTTTACACAGAAAAGAGAAAAAAAAAATTGATTCTTATTTACTTGTTCTAACTGATAATATTCCCTTCACTGAACTATTTTTAGAGGAAAATACTACACCTAGGTAGGTGGTGATGCACATCAAATCTGTTTTTTGAAAGTTTGCTTGTACCATCATGATGTCTAAGAAAGTTCAGACTGGGGTTGTAGGAGTACAAGAAATTTGTGATTCAGTTTCAGTTCAGACATACAAGATTAAGTTGATGTTCAGGGGTAATATTTTACTCATTCACAAATTGACTAAGCATCTATTTCTTTGGAGATAAATCCATATTTCCTCAGAAAGATTATTCTCATATATGCATCTATAAAGAATTTAATTAAAAACATTCAGGTCTCAAGCATCTACTCATAGAAGTTTAAACGGAGGTGCTCATAATTTCTGCTCCTATTATTACAATCCACAAGACAGCCCCTACCCTGCTCAAAGAAAACAGTGAAAGTGTTAAAACAGCTTCTGAAAAAGACTATGGAGTTGTATTCTGATTTATACAGAGTTATTAAATTGCTGAATGTTACAAATGAAGTAGCTGCTTGTAATAGCAAACAAAAAGGTTGAAAGAATGGATGACAGTGCAAAGCATAATAGGACGGGTATAAACCAGCTGGTGACACAAATCAGTTAAGCACTGCAGAACAGTCATGAGCACTTCATATATCAGTGATCACAACCAGCTGTGTACACAGCACAACACTGACGTCACATGAGATTGCCAACCCTATTGCTGTCACAAAGAATTGTTCTTTTCCCAGTCTCCTTTCCTCTCCACTGAACATAAATTTCAGATTAGAAGATAGTTCCTTTGCTTGAAAAACAGAGAGAAAATCTGAAAATATTTTGCCTGAGAATGTGCCAGGTAATAATTATAAGCTGCTGCTGAAATGAATGAATTTAAAACAATGGTACTGCCTTTCAGTGAAAAACTCTAAGCTTTAAAAGAAGGCATTTGAATTTATTTGAAAAATGCACTTTCAGTAAAGTTTGCAGATTGGCTTTACACTTAGGAATTTTGTCATACATACATACACACAGAGACAAACAAAGATAAATATATATATACACATCAGTATGTGTCTAGAGTGTCTATTAAAAGAAAATAAGTGTTTGGGCTGTAAAAATATGCAGTAAGGTGACCCATATCTCTGACAGGATGCTTTCAAAGGGTAGACATAAGATAGCCATATGTACCAATTTCTCCAACTACTATTTAAGAGTAGTTGCTGCAGTACTTAGATGATGCTAGCAAATCCTCCTCTGTGGCAGGGTCTAAAATCTATGCATACAAAAATAGCAGCACTTCTAGTTATCGCAGAATGAAGGCAGAACAGGCTTGTATTGCCTGTGGGGGATTATAAAGACCTTGCAGTGTGCATTCCCACGCAGAAAGGCTGGGAAAGGGGCTGAGATGAGCAACATCCTTTCATGTCAAAGACTTGGGGAAACTGTCACTGAACAGACTAGATAATTGTCATGCATCTTATTCCCAAAGCAGTTATCAAAAGCTAAAATCTGCATTAATAAGCATTTGCTCTTAAATGTCTAGACAATTTACACCAGATAACAGAGAGAATCCATAGCACAGCAAAGAATTAAACCAAGATTATCTCCTCAGCAAGTTATAGACTAAGCCACTAGAATAGTCTGTATTTTTGCTGACTTAAAATGAATGAAGGACATTTATTTTGTTATTACTGGTTGCTCTTAAAGACAAGAAACAGAAGAAATATGTGCAATTTTAATGGTTGCTTAGTTTTGGAATAGAGTTTTCTTGTGTTACAAACAAGTGTCTTTCATTTCTACTTGATAAATTTGATCAAAATGCATGCAATTACTTTTTTTCCCTAAAGGCAAAACACTCATAATAAGATGTGTAATATATTTTCATCTCATATATCATATTAGAAAACTAACTAAAGAAAATGTGAAAGGCTAGTCATTCCAGGCATGCATAGCCCATTAATTAAATAAAAGAGTAAATCTGCAACAGTTGCTTATGTTATTTATGAAAGCCTGATGAGCTTGCATGGTGCTGGGCTTTTTGGATGTCATTTTTTGTTCATTATACTCCAGTGACCTAGAGTTGTCTAAATTAACCAGAAGCTACTTAAAGGCAAGAAGCACAACACCATTATGCTTAACCCTCATTTCTTTCAAATATATGAGTTCAGGTACTTAGAAGCTTCTACAGAATAAAGTACTGAGAATTCAAGATCTGCTTTAAAATTTAGGGAACGTTTTTCATGAACTGGGACTTAATAAATTTGGAAAGCAATTAAAAATTAATCCTCATATAATATCAGAGCAAAAGAAAGAAATAAGAAAAAAAAAAGAAATATGATAAACAAATGCTTTCCATTGTGGTGCTCTGAGAGGCTAATTTTGCTATCATTTGAAGGCTTTTCCATATGGCAGTTAAATCTAATAAATTATGAATTATATCACAGAATCACAGAATCACTAGGTTGGAAGAGACCTTCAAGATCATCGAGTCCAACCCATGCCCTAACTTCTCAACTAAACCATGGCATCAAGTGCCACATCCAGTCTTTTTTTAAACACATCCAGGGACAGTGACTCCA